>JAECXP010000152.1:0-11457 GCA_018152965.1 Scaptomyza pallida | reverse complement strand
AAATAACATAGTCTTTTATTTGCATAGACGAATTATGTAAAGACTGGAAATAAGAGACAGTACCTTAACAGAGCTGTAAATCTCAGCGCAACCGTAGAGGAAAGAAAAGTAACGAGTCAAATTGTATGCCAGTTCTCTCACGCCTTTGCTTTGCACAGTTTTTCGCTTTACCCCTCAACGACACTCAGTTGCGTTTGTTTTGATTCTGGCCGGTATGCTTCCAGGGTGACCGCGCCGGCAACGACGAAATATACTATTTTTAGCCCGAAAATATACTAAAATATACTATTTGAATTTCATTTTATACCACGAAAATACCATGAAAGATTGCTGCTATTACGCTTTTAAATTTGAATTGTTTTTTGAAATTTATAAAACGAAGAAATTAATGAACGCAATTGAACGGCGGTTTTTAAAGAAAATGTGTTTGTATTCTTTTTATAAAAGTTTATTTAACTTTTTTATTATAACATAACAATATGAGAATCAATATCAAGTCTTTGGGTTATACTTATATCAATAAAAAACATTTTGTATTTACTTAAAGATAACAAGTCTTTTGGTTATACATGTACACAACAAGGAATAAGTGTTTTGACAACTTTAAATTGGAATCTTCTCATAGCTGGGCCTTGCTTAGCGGGGTGTTTGGTGTCAACGGAGGGGTCATTTGTTTGGCGTTTGAATGGTGCAGTGCTCTTGTGAGCCCATTGAGTGCCCATTGAAAGCTTTCAATGGGTGCTTGATGGGTTCGTGGGAGTGTTGTGTCATTCGGGCGCCAAGTGGGTGACCTTTCCGTTGATACCGGACACTTTGTTGGGTGAGGTTTGGTTGTGAGAGGATTTACGTTGGATTTGTCAAAATGCTTATTCCCTGTTGTGTAGCTAATTAAAGCATTTCGTAATATAATGTTTACGTTTCATCCTCCGACCTGTCTGATAGAACAATTGGAATTTGGCGAGTTATCATTTTTAAGTCAGGTTCGAAATTACAACAGCCGTTTTCTCTTAGCGACTGCTTTACATGTAAAAATTTTTCAACGTTTTCGTTTTCGTTGCCGCATGTTGACGGATTGACGCCAATCTGCTCATTATGGATACATTACAAGCCTTGCAGAAGGCGTCTTCTTTGTTTTGACTTCTCCCAAGCCACTTGCTGTTCTCGGGCATTGTTTCCCATTCTTCGCGGTATTTTTGTTTAATATATTTGCTCATATTAATAGGATTTAACTTTTCATTACCATTGACAAAATGCTTGGAAAAAGTGTGATAGAATACAATATACTATTATATACCACATTATTTACCAAAAATACTAGAATATACCAATATACCATAAATATACAATTGGGCAAAATCAGAGCTGATTATATACCAAAAAGTATAAAAAATACCATATTCGGTCACCCTGTATGCTTCTTCCCGCCATTTCATGATTGTTTTTGGTGGCGGCTTATCGTTTTTACTAATGATATTTATTTGTTTATTTAATGCAAGAACCAAATAAATAAAATGTAAAAAAGGTTATATTTATTAAAAAAAAAAAAAAAAAAAGTTGTCTCGATGGGGGTTTGAACCCACGATTTCCAACCCATAAAAAAGCGGCTGTCCTCCCCCTATGCCACAAGGGGCTTATTAGTGTTGGTTGTCAAATGAGGAACTTAACTAAAAGAAAAACTGTTTTCGTTGCTTTCACATTATAAATCTTACTTATGTATTTCATCGTGCTGAAAACTTTAAAAACATATAATAAAACAGAAAAGTCATTTAAAAATCAATATTTATTTAAAAAGGTTCTTAATACTAATTATAATAAAAATAATAATATTAATAATATGAAACTAATAATATAATATAAAATTGTTGCATAACCTGCAAAATGAAATGAAAGAGGAAATTCAAAACCTCCAACAAACTTTAAAAATTCAAATTTCTGCAATTTTTAAACTTTGCAACTCATGTTGAAGGTTTTGAATTTCCTCCTTCATTTCATTTTTCAAATCTTGTTTTACTATTTCTACATATTTTTCAAATTTTTTTTCAATTTCATTTTGTTTTTTAATAACTAAATTAATTTTTTTGTTTAAAATCGAAATTTTAGATTCCAGCGTTTGTTGCTGGCGCTGTTTAATACGCCTTTGCGTATTAAGATTTTTGTTGTTTCGCCGCTGCTGTGGCTCATCTCTCTGCCGCTGCTGCTTTCGAACCACGTGCTCCTGCTGCTGCGGTTGCTGCATAATAACCTGCGGCGGCTGGTATAGTATTGGCCGCTGCTGCGGCAAAATGTATGGCTGCTGTGGCACAATGACTTGCTGTTGCTGCTGCTGTGGCAAGTAGAATTGCTGCTGTTGCTGCTGAGGCAAATAAAATTGCTGCTGTGGCTGCAACTCTATTTGTTGACAATAACGTGGCAACGCGGACACCACGGGCAAACCGCCATTCAAATAATTAAAATTCATTTTGATGTGTGATGCTGTCGCTTTCACTTTCAAGACTGAAATGAAGCAATGCTTAAAAATCACTTTAAGGAAGAGAACAAAATAGAATACGCATTTTTTGGCTTTCAGCTTTGGTCACCAGTCGCTTGCTTCATTTTCTGACATCCAGCTGGTGCATAAGGAAGAACAAAATAAGTCTTAGGCTAACAAATAGGCCATGACAGAAAAGTGCGAGACGATAATTAGACGATGCCGATTTTCATTTCTCTTGTAGTTGTTAACGAACTCGAGTGTTTGTTACAGTTTGGCTATTTTATACTTTTGAGAAATCGCCCAGCTGCAGCCAAAAATTAAAGGGTATAACTTTTTGACTTTGTGTAAATTTAATAAAAAGCGCTAGATTTTAAGTTTCGTCGTTTTTATTTTAATATTTTTATTTAAGATTTTGAAACTAAATGTAGCTTCAATAATTAAAAAAAAATTGTAATTAATTTATAAACTAACAATTAAATTAATAATATTTCAAAATAAATATTCATTACATAAAAAAAACTATATTTGTGGCATCATTTGCCATAGTTGAATATTGGGGAAGAGGGTATTTTTACGTCGTTCAGTATGAGGTACAGCCAAGCGCGCAAGCGTATACTTCATGACTTTCTTGTCGAATGGGCAACCAAAATACCATTAGATAATTTTTGGCTCATTTGCTTTGCGGTTTCAATTCTTTCTTCTGACAATTGTGAAATAGGCTGCCCAAGGTTTTTAATTCGATTTTTACTTTTGTGAGGAAAATTCGACCAAAAAAGTCAAAGCGATTAAGCAAAAAAAAACTATTTTTAACATTATAATAAAAATTTTTAAATATTAATTAATTATTATTAAATATAAATATATATTAAATTCATTAAAAATGGAAAATAATAAAAAAAATTCATTTGTGAAGTGCGTTGTAAAAGGCTGCGTTGGCGGTGTTAAATTGTTTCGCATCCCAAAAGAGTTGGAGCAAGAGTGGTGCGAGAATTTAAAATTAAATATTGAAAATATTAATACTGCCACTAGGGTGTGCAACTTGCATTTCGAGGCAGAAGCCCTATTGAAACGTAATTTGAAAGCTGGCTCTTTGCCCACCCTTCAACTAGGTAAGTGACTATGTATGTATGTATGTATCTATGTAGGTACCATTTGGCATGTAATTGTGTCACTAACACGCATCGGTTCCTTGTGTCAATTGGACAGCATTTCTCTTACGAATTATTGAGGTTTTTGATTTAGCGGCGATATTTAAATATATTTAATTTTGTAAAATATTTTATTATTATACCCTTAGCCCATATGATGGGTAACTAAGGGTATAATGGTTTTGTGCAAATGTATGTAACAGACAGAAGGAAGCATCTGCGACCCCATAAAGTCGATCAAGCCATGTCTGTCTGTCCGTCTGTCTGTCTGTCTGTATGAACGCCTAGATCTCAGAGACTTTAAGAGCTAGAGACACCAAACTTGAAACTTAAACTCTCCTAAGCCATGCGCAAATTTTCGATAATTATCAAAATTTCGATAACACTTCTGGTTTCCGAGATACACGGTATCGAAAACCGATAACAAAAAAAATTTTGAATTGTGAAAATGAGGCTTAAAGCTATAGATAATATAAGGAACATTTAAAAAATTTGATCAAAATCGGTTAAGAAACACCGGAGATATCGTAGTTTGAAGTTTGGTCATTTTGGTACTGGGTAAATACACGCAAATGACTGTATGAGTTACATATGGGGTTAAGGGTATGTCCGAGTTGGGATTTTTCTTACTTGTTATACATTCATACCAAAAGTATAATAGTATATTGGGTTTGTGCAATGTCCGTCATGGTGTCTGTCCGTCTGTCCGTCCGTCTGTTTGTATGAACGCAACTTTTTTCGACACCCTTAAAGCTAAAGCCTTGCAACTAGAATTTTAAAATTGTAAAAATGAGGTTTGAAACTATGAATGAAATAATGAACATTTACAAAAAATTTGATCAAAATTGGTAAAAAAAAACACCGGAGATATCGTAGTTTGAAGTTTGGTCATATTGTGCAATAGGTAAATACACACAAATAACTTAACGGATTAAGGGTATGTCCTAGTAGGGATTTCTCGACTAGAGCCTTCTTATTTGTTTTTTTATTATTTTTAGGGACCGATGAGTGTTAAATTTATTAGAGTTATGTACCTGTTGAATCTATTTCATAGCCTGTAATATAATTTAATTAAATACTGCTGTTTAGGTCACAACGATGAACCGCCTAACACAAACTTCTTTATGCCAAAAACCTTCAGCAGATTTTGCTGCATTTTAAACTGCAGTAGGAGTAATCCACCTTCGACGCTTCACAAGTTCCCTACCAACGAAAAGCAAAGATCAGAGTGGTTATTGCATTGCAATATAAAACCAGAATACCAAAACCACAGCCGGCTTTTCATATGCCAAAAACATTTTCACCCGACCGATTTCAACAAAAAGGTCTAAAACGAAATGTTCATCCCATAATGGGTGTTGATGTTACAAATGCAGGGTATGCTGAAAATGACGAGTGTAACAATAATATTGAAAATATTCCTCCAACTAATGAAAAAAGCGATAAAGAAGAGGAAGCTTGCCATCGTTGCGAAATATATTGCCGCAACGAGACGTATTGGAGAAAAAATATTTTGACATCCAGACCAAATATAATAATTTGTTGCTGGAGAATAAGAAAGTAAAGGACGAAAGCGTGGCATTAATGAACACTTTAAAAGATATGGATAACGGTTGGGAGTTACGTTGCATAGACGCTACGAACAATTCCATTGCGGTTCCTGGCGATGTAAATGAAAACACAAAGTTTTTTGCATCACTTCTTCTGAAGAAAACACACAAAAGATGTTTTACAGATGCGCAGAAAAACCTATTGATGAATTTGAACTATAGGTCCACAAAAGGTTATCAATTTATGCGTGATGCATTATCCTTCAATATTCCCAGCCCAAGAACACTTTTGAACTGGAGCCCAATTAGAAGAATTTCGCCGGGTATAAATGAACTTGTTTGCCTTAATATATCAAAACATGTCCAACAAATGTCAGAGAGCGCAAAAAATTGTGTACTTGTATTCGATGAAATACACGGAAGATCCGAATTAGAATATAACAGTACAACTGACCAAATAGATGGATTTGTAGATTTTGGCAAAGGTACGCGCGATAATAAGCTGGCAAACTCATTTCTGTTTTTTCAAGTGAAAGGCATTATACAACCATGGAAGTACGCGTTATCATATTACTGCGTCCAGGGGTTGACCGTAAATAATACGGAAAATTGCCTGATGGAAAATCTCGATGTTTTGGGAAAACTCGGTCTTAATGTTAAAGCCATTATTTGCGACCAATCCGTAAACAACGTTGCCGTATATGGTGTAATTGGCAACGCATACTCGTTTATTGAACATGGGGAAAAAAAGTTTACTTAATGTATGATTATGTCCACCTATTCAAAAGCATAAGAAACTGCCTTATTGCCAAGAATATAAAAAATAAGGCAGGGCATGGTTAGCTGGAGTGTGATCGAGGAATTGTTTGAAATCGATTGCAAAAGCCGAACCACGCGTATGGTGCCCAAACTGACGGAAAAACATATAAAGCCTAAATGTTATGATAAAATGAATGTCAAATTAGCAGTCCAGGTCTTTTCGAGATCTGTTGGAAATGCCATTAAAGTGTGTTACAATAACAAATTGTTCTCGGCCAAAAACATGGCAATGGCATTGTCGACAGCACATTTTTGTATCACAATGAACAATGGTTTTGATTTGTTGAACTGCCGTTCATATAAGTATGGCTACAAATTTCCGTACACATTGGCAAATAAAAACGAGCTGCTTAAGTTTAAAACTTTCGTTAGGGAAATGGAAGTTTTTTCAAGAAACAAATGTCATGCCGGCTTGATTTTGACCCTGAATAATATTGTGTGTGTTACGGAGGAGCTTTTCGCCGACGAGACTATTAAATACGTTCACACCACTCGGTTTAATCAGGATAGCCTGGAAAACTTCTTTGCAGCATTGAGGTCTAAACTAGGGCAGCAACACAAATCCATCAGTGCGAGAAATGCAATACTTGACGGCTAGATTAATGTCAATGAAAATTATTACGACTTCATACTTAAGTAATGCCAATTGTGCGGATGAAGACGACGATTTACAGCTGGATTGGCTTGGCGATATTGAAAAGCCTATAAATCACGTTGGTGAAATCGAGGATCCACATCCCGAAATTCATCACACTGGCATTGACAACAATCTGGTAGAAGAAGCAACAAATACGCCCCAAGCTTCTGTTGCAGAGCTTGTATCGCGGAGATATTTTGATGGATATTTGATTGCAAAGAAGAAGTTTAATTGCCAAAAATGTGATGTTGCGTTAAATCACATGCAGTCATTAGCAAGCCAAAACTATGACGACCTTATAAGGGCACGGAACTATGCTTCTGACAAAATGTGCCTTAAAAATCCGTCAGACGAGTTTTACATGGTATGCAACCTGCACTTCGAAACATTTGCTAAAGTGTTTGATAAGTCGCCGCACTCAACGGGTCTGTGCAAATCGATCACAGATGAATGTCTGCGGCGTACGAATGAAGTCTATGCATCTTGGTTTGACACTACGAACAGCTGTTATTTCCACCGCATTGAGTTGCTGCAAAAATTGTTAGTAATACTAATAAGAAAAAAGCAAAGTGGCTGTTTGAGGGTAACATGCAGTTGAAGGAGGCAAAAAAACATGGAGCAATGGCTAAGAAACTTAAAATTTGGAAGCATTAATTTTATAGGTAAGTTGACTTAATCAAAAACATAAATTAAAAACATGTATAAAGTATGCTTTTTTTGTAATTTTTTCAGCCTGGGCTACGTTTTTTGTCTACCTTGTGATATTGCAGCTAACCAAACAGACGATCCGTCTGATACACTTTGCTCTGATTGTCAATGCACCTGACATCTGTCTCTTAAATCTGCTTGAAAAGAAATGCGGCGATCATTAGCTTTGCTTTTGATTTTGTTACTATAAAGTACCCGCATTTTATTCTGCCTTTTCATTTAGCGTTTGTTTTGCATGTATAAACAAATCGCGGTGAATAGAATAGTGAAAAAATTCGCTTTTCAAAACAAAAGGCCAAGCATAGAGAGAAAATACGCACAATTAAATGTGTAAATTTTTTTTTTTTTTTTTTTTTTAAACTAATAAATAATGATAAAGTAATTTTATTAGATTTGCATGAAATATTTTAATATATGGTGTTTGTGTAGTTAATAATTTATTAACCTATATAGTACAGCATAGTCACTGGATGAACTCTTAAGGCGGAATTATGCCAGGAGTAATCGAGGGGTGTTAGAGCCTTTCGCGGTATCACAACGGGCCGAATGCGGCCTAAGTGCGCTGAGGGTGTATCTCTCCTTGGTAACCGCTCTATCCTAACCTAGTATAGCTGCATGATTTTTATATTCATTATTCATATTATTCATAGTACATATTGGTGAATATACCTCAAGGGGAAACCAGCCGAAAAATGGTTAATGCGCCACATGCAGTACCTCAATGGTGGTGTGGAAATCTGCATTTGGCTTTTATTGGATTTTTTTATTTATTTCAGAATACATACAATATTTTATTTTCAGCTTAAATGTACTTATGTAACATAACTACAAGCCACTCCGTGAAGGACTATGGTGTAGTTGCAGAGATGCTTTCCTGCCAAACATGATGGTGCTGAGTTCAATTCCTCACTTGGGCGAGTTTTGCCGCTGCTCTTTTTTTTTGTCTTTTCTTTTCAAATAAATGTATACATATACATATGTCGAAGCCGACGTGTCTTTGTTTATTTTTTTTGACTCCAAAGCCGTAGATTTTGCTAAGAAAAAGAAAGCTTTGCAAATAAAAGAATAAAAATATTTTCCCATAGCCAAATAATAACCAAAGACAAAAGGAAGCAACACGACGGTCGCTCCTGGAAAGCAAATAAGCAAATTTATTTTAATGGTCATAATAACGGTGATAATATATAATAATGTTAGCGCCTTAGATTGGTTGTAGGACACTTGGCGAAGTTGAAGAGGCGCTTGCCTGCTAAACATGCCAATTCCGAGTTCAAACCACCTTTTAGAACAAGCTTTAATTTTGTATATTTTAATTAATACCAGTATACTAATTTTTTTTAATGTTTTTTTTATTTACTATTAGTTTTTTAAATATTTTTTATATTTTTGGTACAGTATAACATGAAGATATTTTTTCTGAAATTTGGTCAAACAAAACTCAAAAACACTGCCCCATAACAATGTTCAAGAATCACACAAGCAAGGCCAAAGCAAATACGCACAAGTTTTGTAACGGTACTTCGGTCGCCACGGCAACGAGAAGTCAACAAGCATTGTTACAGAAATTGTCTCAACATCACAATTTGCAATAAGAATGGTCAAGAGTTTAGAAAACTCGAATATGAGATACCCTTTACAAAGACATTGAAAAACAGGCATAGTAAAATCGACTCGTGTGAGGATGCTGATCAAGAATATATATAGTTATTGTGTTCGGCGACACTTATTTCAGTGTGTTACATATTTAACAACGAAACCAATATTCCCATTTTGACTGCAGTTAACTGTATGGGCATAAGCCTATTTCACAACAGTCAGGAGCGACATCAGAAAGTGTAAGGCGCATCAGCAAAAATTTTCAAACGTTTGCTCACTTGGCACAACTTAACGATGAACGATGTAAAAATACCCTTTGTCGTAATATTTAATTATGCCAACTTAAAACATAAAATGTAAATTTCTACATTATGATTATTTATTTCGAGTACTTAGATAGAAAATAAGTTAGATTGAGTCTTAGTTTTTAATCATATATTTTGATTAATAATGAATGCTTAATTTAGTTTCAAAATATTAGTAAACATATTTTAAGGAAAAAATCATAAAATATTGTACTTTTTATAACATTTGATACCCTTTAATTTTGGTCTGAGGCCAGCCAGCCGATTTCCTCAAAAGTGTAAAATTGCCAAACTCAAGCAATGCCAAGTTCTTTGACAACAACAAGAGATGTGAAAAACGGCAGCAATGCCTTATCGCCTCCTTCATTTCTCTCTTTGCTTGTTGGTAACCGTAGCTCGGTTGCCACGGCAACAAGAACACTTATACGCCTAGGCAGCGGCGCAGCGCAGAAAATCGCTTGCTTGCTGCTTCCTTGCGCACAGTACTTAAAATGATGTTGATCATGTGATTGAAGTAAAAATACCCTATGTACCAATATTTTTTAATGGCATATGAAATAATAAAATATTGTTTTTTTGCAATGATTTTTTATTTATATATTATAATTATTTATTATATAATAATATAATTTATTATGTTATATAATATTATTTTTATATAAGTATTTATTATATAATAATATAATAATAAGATAGAAAATAAGTTAATTTTAGTATTAGTTTATTAAGTCATATTTAATATTTTTTTAATTAAAAATGCCATATTTAGTAACAAAAGTTTAAATAAACATATTTCAAGGAAAAGGTTTCATCATATTTGTACAAAGTTCATAAAGTTATACCCTTTAATTTTTGGCTGCAGCCAAGTGATTTATCAAAAGTCTAAAATGGGCAAATTGTAGCAATGTCGAGTTCGACAAAAACTACAAGCAAAGTGAAAATTGGCATCGTCTAATTGTCGTCTCGCACTTTTCTCCAAATTGTTAGCCTAAGATATGTTTGCCACTCCTTTATGCACCAACTGGGTGCCAGAAAATAAAGCAAGCAAAGGCGCCCAAAATGAAAAGCGCAAAAATTGGCGAAGGCGCAACGGAAAGGCGCATTGCAAACGGCCAAAGCAAAGGCACAAAGCAAAGGCGCAACGGAAAGGCGCATTGCAAACGTCCAAAGCAAAGGTGCAAAGCAAACAAGGCAAGTGCGGCCGGCGTTGCTTTTAATTCCTTTGCGCACTTGGCGACCAGTTAGCTGAGCGCCTGTTATTTTCAGCTGATTATGGAACAACATATTTATGCTTCTTTGATTTTAGCCAACAATGTCTTATTTTAACAAAAGTAATCGCGCGGACGCTAAAATCATAATGAAATGCATAATACTTGACAATCTTTTAAATTATGCATAAAACTTAATATATTTGATAAAATAATAATTAAAATATAATTTTTCACACTGCTTGGGTCTTGTACCCTTGCCAACCCGGGTTCAACACCGTACGGCATATATAGTTTTTTTTATTTTTTTTGTTTTTTATATACAGTTTAATAAAAAAAAAAAAATTCATAAAAAATCAAAATATATATGTATTTTGTTTTATTTGTTAAACTTAAATGTACTTAATGTAAGGTAGCTCGCGTTATTTGAGAAAATACTGTGTACAAAATATTATTATGTTAATATCATCGTCCTGTATGAAGGGTTGTAGTGCAGTGAAAGTGACGCTGCCCTGCAAAACGTGACGGATCTGAGTTCAAACCTCTCAAGTGAATTTTGCTAGTCGTAATTTTTTTATATAATATTTTATTATTTTTCTCTTTTTTCAAATAAATTAAATTTAAATGAACAGTATATGAATTTATATATGTCTAAAGTCCATCGAAAGGCAGCAGAAACATAAGAAACTGCACAGCAATTTTTGGTTGCTGCCAGCCAATTGCATCAAGATTCAAAAATTGCCAAAGTGAAGTAAATGACAGCGATAAGAAGAGATGTCAAAAACGGCGTTTCATTATTGTTGTTTCACACTTCGTTGGTAACTATGGTTACCACTTTCATTCTTTGCTACTACTTCATGCACCTTTCGAGGGGAAATATTGCAAAGCAAATCATGAAAACTACTCGACGTTTCTTGTTTCCCCTGCACAGAAATATACTTTCCTCTACGGTTGCGCTATGTTATTTAACATAGCGAGAACGTCTCTTATTTCCAGTCTTTACATAATTCGTCTAT
>JAECXP010000151.1:0-12172 GCA_018152965.1 Scaptomyza pallida | reverse complement strand
CAGTGAGGTGCACTTTAGTTTGTTGCTCAAGTCTTTTGATCTGCACTTGAAATGCAAGTCACAATAGTAGTAATCGTTTTTTAAAATTTTTTTTTTAAGTTTTTCAATTACTTTTTCTCTATTTATATTTATTAAGAAATACGGGGAAACCAGTGACCCCTTTGTGTCCTTGGTTTCTTTTCATTCAGCCTCTTCAGGCGCACCGGCTTACTTTAGTTAGCTTTATCATTTTTACATATAACATATAACAAAGACAATAACGATACAATAAATAACAATCACAATAATAACAGAGCAGATTGGAAGGCACACAAGCCGATACAGCGAAAGGTTGCTAAGACACCGCAGCCTGCTTGCCAGAAGACTACTCCCTGCCCGACCTTTAAGGCGACTTAAACGGCAAGGTTTTGCCAAGACGCTTGGGCGTCAATAAGATGAAATGTATTTAAAATCCTCATATTAAGTTATGGGGTTTGGTTCTTATGTTAGTTTGCCATCAATGTGTTGTTAAGGTACTTATCATGTTAGTACAGATTCTTCACTTAATAAATATATATCCAAAAAAAAACAATAATAACAATCACAGATAAGAAGATCTGTATAGAATTTAATTCCTTCGGACCCTCCTCAAGGTTGAACGGGAAACGAGGTCTTTCGGTTGCCTTCTGTTGAGCCTTCTTGGTGGGCGAGATGTATTGAGGGCACTTGCCAGCCGATTTCTATGACGCTCTAATCTTTCATGATACCGGCTTGAGTGGTGGTTAATCTCATTAAAAACTGTAGGAAGTTTTAGGTCCCTGTGCAGGTTCGTGTGCCGCACAAACCATTCGCAGCCGGTTATAGTCCTCATTGTCCTTTTTGCTCGACTTAAACTTGGCTGCCATCACACAAGGCCCCAAATTTGGCATCCGTACCTCCAAATGGGTGCTATAATCTGTTTGTAGATAGTCACCTTGTTGTTCAGCGACAATTTACTGCACAAGGAAGACTCTAGTCCAGTGATAGGCGACTTCGCGACTTGCCTATGCACACGAGGCAGCGCGCTGCTCTCGGCCTCTGCCGCGGCCGACTGCACAAAAGTGTGACGATATGTGTGCATGCCCATCACTGCTCTAGTCTAGACGGACATACAACAACAACAATTGGTAAAATTACAACAATTACGAAAAAGCGACATAAAGTTTCAGCCTAAAAGATGCTCTTACTTTGATTAAACCGGCATATTTGCCACAAAAAATCGGACAAAATCTGACGGAATTTAGACGGACATACAACAACCACATAGGAAGGAGAAAAAAGAAGAAATTACAAATTACAACAAACACATAGGAAGGAGAAAGAAGAAGGGTAAAATTTCAACAGTTTTTGCTGTGAAAAGACACAATCGTACAGCCAACTTAAGTTACCAGCAGCCAAAGGCGCAGCAAACTTTTAGGCATCAATATTTATAGGCTTCACAATTTGTTTGCAAGATGACTCTTTACTTTAACTACACATATATAAACAAAGATGGCGCTTAGTGTATAAAAAAAAATTTGGACAAAAAATTGTCTCCACTAGATGTCACTTTAATTTAACTATTTTTTGCTATGAAACAACAAAGATGGCGCTTAGTTTCAGGTACAATACATGATATACATTTTGTTTGACTAGATGGCGCTTTATTAAGCTATTTATGTTTAAGAAAAAAAAGTGCTTAAAAAAAATTAATGCATATAGCAGGCAACTTTTGCAATGGTTAACCAAATGTGCAGCATGCTCTTAGGCTTGACAATGATATAGCTCTAAAAATGTTCATACAAGGTGGCTCTTTAATTGTATCATTCTTATTTTATGGAAAACTAAAGATGGCGCTCAGTATTATGGGAAATTTTGGCAAGAAATTGTGTCCACTAGATGGCACTTTAATTTAATCATTGTATGCTATGGACAAACAAAGATGGCGTTTAATTTCGAGAACAATATGGGTTGTACATGTTTTTGGCTAGATGGCGCTTTATTTAGCTATTTATGTTTAAGAAAAAAAGAGGGCGCTTAGATTCAGTCGAAAAATGAGATATTAATATTTTCCATTAGACGGCTTTTAACTTCACACATTACCTAAAAAACACTGTACAACAAAATCCAACTTTTTCCAAAATAACAAAGTGCGACAAACGGATTCTGGTAGAGGGGTTAAAAAAAAATATACGTTTATTGGTGTTTTAAAAGTTTACATCTGATTCTCATTTTAGGGGGGGTCAAAGTTTCCCCCCTTTTTAACTTTCTTATTTCAAACTGGTATATGAAACCATGCTATCCTTACGTTATAAGGTATGTTCGGGAGTCTTTTGTAGAATTTTATGAGGAATATTTTTGTAGAACATTTTAACCCTCCATCGCCTGTAAGAAGTGGGTCTTTTTTGTCCTTTTCATGGTCCACATAAATTTTTGTCGTGAAACTATGCTTTACTTTCAGAACATACCAAAACTCTAACTTCAACGTGGAAGCCAGAAATAAGTCAAATTTTCCTCATTCAATTTCACTTTACTGTGAATCATCAAACACTGAAAAGCTCTGAATATGGCCTATTTGAATAAAACTTTGTGTGCAAATATATTTAGCAAGAATTTATTACGTAATTTCATCTTCGTTTGGATCTTGGCAATTCAATACCATTATCATGTAATGTCCAACATAAATCAACTATTAAGTTATGAATACTTTTTCCTTTGTATCGTTCTTCCAGAGGCAAACAGATTTGATGAAATTGTTCTCTATGCTCATCTGATTCTGTTGACAACTGCTGCTGGAAGTAGTTTAAATGAGAATTCAAAAAATGAATTTTTACTGACATATGAACACCCAGTTTTTCAATGGCAGTCAACATATCTTTCTGCAGAAGGATAACGGATTTTACCTAGAAAATTTTGAATGACTTCTTTTATGCTTTTCCAGGCGCCCAGTTCGTTCGGTGAAAGCAATTGGTCGAATTCATGGTTTCGCATAATCTTCCGTATGTCAGGGCCAACAAAAACAAAAAAAACATTTTTTTTGTTATGAAATTAACTGCAAAATGTAATGTCCGAAGCAATCCTTTCTACCTTCTTTTATTTTCGCTTCGCTAAGCTTTGGAAATAACGTCTTCAGAAAATTGAATGCCAATCCATTTATATCCAAATGCTTCACAAAGTTTTTTACCACACCAATGGTGGTGAAAGAATTTTGTGAGATGGTACCAGAGGTGCATAAAGAATATTGTGCTCTCCGATTGTCCCTTCAGCTCTTGACTCCCATTGTTTTTTCGCGTATTGGTTAACGTTCCATCTGCTATCCCATTTGCATAGGAAGCATCCATATTTGACATATCCAGAATGCATGGCTGAAAGGAAGCTTACTACTTTAAAGTCACAACAAACCCTCCATGCGTGCTCTACATATTTTACAGCTTCCAATATAAATTTTATAGATTCATAAGATTCTTTCATGTTTACTCCGTATGCAATTGCGATGGGAGTTTCAGTATTGTTGCAATGAAGAAGTACAGCCTTTAGGCTCCTTTTAGACGAATCTATAAAAATGCGCCAGTCCTCAGCATTATATTGGATGCTCATTTCTGTCATAAGACCGTTAACATCGTTGCATCAGCTGGACCGGCTAAACACATGGCTAAGAAGGTGAAATAACGTAATCAACCCAGACAAATCCACACACATAACGTTTGCCCTAAGAAGAGGAGACTGCCCTGCCGTCAGTCTGGATGGCGCTGCCATACCCAGCAGCGTCACTGCAAAGTACTTAGGCCTGGTACTGGATAGGCGCTTAACATGGAGTAGCCATCTCAAACAAAAGCGTTCCCAGCTGAACGAGAGGTTGCGTAAGCATCTGTGGCTGCTTGATAGAAGGTCCACTATCCAACTAAGAGTCAAACTCCTCTTATATAAAGCCATACTTAAACCTATGTGGACATATAGCACTCTGGGCCACTGCAAAGAGAAGCAATAAGAAAAAAATCCAAGTGTTCCAAAACAAGGTTCTGCGCATAATTTCTGAGGCGCACCCTTACCATACAAACACAGAAATCCACCAGGAACTTAAAGTCCCTCTCATAAGCCAGGAGGTGGCTGGGATCTCGAAGGCAACCATGTCAACCCTCTGGCCATAAACCTGCTGGATAACAGCACAACAACACGACGACTGAAGAGGATACACCCCCTGGATTTACCACACCATAAACTTTTAAGTCCTCCTCCCTTCTCCTTCACCCCGCCCACCCTTTTTAATCCCCATTGACAACTCAAATGTCATGGAATAGAATAGAAATATAATAGAAATAGTATACAAAAGTCAATGTAATGCACGACAATTCGCTACGGAAAAAAAAACATTTTTTTTTTTTTTATTTGAATAGGTCTTTATTTGCGTCTGCCCGGAGGGCAATAAATCAAACATTATTACGCGTTGGCGGGTAATAACACGAAACAGTGTGTACAGATAGTGTTAAAAATTATACTAAGGTATCCTAAATGGAAGGTCCAGAGGGTGGACACGTCTCAGTCTGCGGAGCTGGTCGCTGTTGTCCACTATGTTGCTAGCTAATTGATTTTCGTGTATTTCTAGTTTGTTAATGTGTCTTATACTAGCATTTTTTGCTTCTTCGAGTATGGTTGTCAAGTCTAGGTCATTTTTTATTGTTTTATTTCGTACGTAGTATGGTGCGTTGAGGATAAACCTGAGTGTTTTGCATTCAATGCTTTCCAGCCTTTTTATAGTTGAAAGTGAGGCTGAACCCCAGAGCTCAATCCCATATAAGAACATTGATCTTATTATACTCTTGTATAGAAGAATCTTGTTCCTGGGTGTCAGTTCGCTCTTCCTATTAAAGAGCCACCACAACATCCTTGTTTTGTGTCTGATTTGTTTGAGTTTGTTCACAATGTGCGCGCCCCATGTCAGTCTTCTATCAAGTGTTAATCCCAGGTATTTAGCCGTAGTACTGTGTGGTATGACTGTGCCATTTAGTGATACGGGTGGGCAGTCTCCATGTCTTAGGGCGAATGTGATATGCACCGACTTTTCCGTATTTATTACTACGTTCCACCTCTTTAGCCATGGTTGTAGGTTGTTCAGAGCAATCTGCAGCCTCCGCGCAGCTAGCGGGAGGGATCCGGCTGAGCACAGGAATGCTGTATCGTCTGCGTAGGTATTGTATGTCATGGAATAGAATAGAAATATAATAGAAATAGTATACAAAAGTCAATGTATACGACAATTCGCTTAGGGATTGCTTGCAAATAAAGACTACAGAAAAAAACAAGTAAGAACGTTGCAGTCGGACGCAACCGACTGCGATATACTTTGATACCAGTTCACATAGCTGTGTTAAGGATTCTGAGTGCAAATAGTAATATATGAGGGTTTTGGGTATAAAATTGGAGACTCTAGCTCAAAAACTGACAAAGATATAGAGGTGGGCGGTATAAGTGGGCGTGGCATCCAAAACATTGATGCAGATCTGTTACGGATGCCACTAACAATGTTCATACCAAATTTAAAGAGCCTAGCTTAAAAACTGAGAGAGATATAGCGGTGGGCGGAATAAGTGGGCGTGGCATCCAAAACATTGATGTACACCTGCTACGGATGTCACTACCAATGTTCATACCAAATTTGGTGACTCTAGCTTAAAAACTGGCGAAGATACATGCCTTCCGGTTTTTTTAGGGCGGTGGGGCATATCCCGTTGTTTGGGGGCGTGGCATCCAATGTTTTGATGCATAACTTTGTCAGATGTCAGTATCTACCTTCATGTCAATTTTCGTGGCTATAGCTTGAAAACTGTAGAAGATACAGGCATTTTTGTTTATAATTGGAGGGGGGCTGGGGGCGAAATAGGTGGGCGTGGCATCCAAACTTTTAATGCAGTTTTTTGAGGAATGTTACCAGCTATCTTGCCATCAAATTTGGTGACTCTAGCTACTAAAATGTGGGATATATTTGTGTTTTATCGATTTGCACATCGAGGTGTATCGACTTGTTATCGATTTTTCGGGCCCCCTGAGGTCGTAGAGCCCTACATTTAACACTTTGTCTGACGAAGACATGTACCAAGATATTTGCAAAGTTGCAAGGCTCTAGCTTTAAGGGTGTCGAAAAAAGTTGCGTTCATACGGACAGACGGACGGACAGACGGACGGACGGACAGACGGACAGACACCATGACAAACCCAATTATGATACCTTGGTATCAAAGTATAAAAACATTTATAGGCTTCATAATTTGTTTGCAAGATGACTCTACACATATATACGCAAAGATGGCGCTTAGTGTAATAAAAAAATTTGGACAAAAAATTGTCTCCACTAAATGGCACTTTAATTTAATTATTTTATGCTATGGAACAACAAAGATGGCGCTTAGTTTTAGTTACAATCCAAGATATAAATTTTGTTTGACTAGATGGCGCTTTATTAAGCTTTTTATGTTTTAGAAATAAAAGAGGGCGCTTAGATTCAGGCATGTGAGAAATTAATTTTTTTTACTAAGATATGCTTCACACATTACCCAAATTATTAAATCTGGAGATGATATTATTTATGTTTTATTGGCTTTTAGGCTGATCGACTTACTTTACATACAAGGTTTTAATGAATATTGACATAGACTAACAAACCATATAGATTGGAAAATAACAGTTTGATGTTCCTAACAGAAAAGTTATACCACTGAAACCAGCGCACTACAGGGCAAACTGCTTTTAACGAAAGAACTGCTTGCTTATCTACTCTGGCGGTTTGTTTACCATCAGCTGTATGTGGATAAATGAATAGGCTGGATACAAAACAAAGATCCGCTATTATTTTGTTGGGCTTTTGTTTTGATTCCAAAGTGTGTGATGCGAGAGACATAATTAAACGTTGCCACTCTTCATTTCTCTTGTTGTTGTTACAAAACTCGAGATTGGCATTTTTAGACTTTTGCTTCAATCTGCGGTCTGCTACCCTCTATGGCAGGGTAGTATAGACTAAAAATGAACTTTGCGTAATTATGTGTCAAATCGTAAGATACTAAAATATAATGTCCATATTATAAGGCATAATATATTTTACGAATTTGGTGGTGCATTAATGATTAATAATGCAAGAATTACATGACTTATTAAACTAACACAAAAGTAAAGGTGTTATGTTTAAATATACTTAATAGTAACTATAATAGTAATCAAATTATATATTTGTGTTTTTCTGAAACAAAATTAAATGTGGGACAAAGGGTATTTTTTAGTAGCGCAGCTTGCGCGTGCTATGCATATTATTGCCTTGTTGCGTTTTGTCTATTCCCGATCGACACATACCGACTTGAATGTGAGGTCTGTGTGAGCTCAGTTTGTATGTATGTGTGCATCGTCGGCCGCACTTTTGGCAGCTTTGTCCAAAATAAAGTTTTGCAGTTTCTTGTTTATACTCTTTCTTATTTTTCTCGATGACACTAGCAAACAATGTTGTCAACGCCATGACCATACAAATGTTCACGCATGCATATGAATTCTAATAGAGTATTCAGAAAATTAATGTCAAGTCCTTTAAATGCTTTGCTATTTGTTGAGATTTTTTTCTATTTCTTCTGTGGCCTGCATTTACATGTGTGTGTACGTGTGCATACACATCATATTTAATTATATTAGTGGCAATTGTTACACCATTAATTGGCCTGCCTCAACTTTGGCAATTTATGAGAAATAGGCTTAACATTAATTCTTATTATTGTTAACAAACAAATATTGCAAATATTTCTAAAATAATAGTCAATAAATACAGTACGACCTCGCTCAATGCAACCCTCGTTACACGCAACTCCTCGGTAATTGCAACACCCAAATTCCTAACATTGTAGCCTTTGTTAACGCAACTTCCAAAAAAAAATAACCTCATTTTACGCAACTTCCTAAGGAAATATGCTTAAGTATGTTTTTCTCACTTTACTTTTGTTTTCTTGTTTGTGCGTTCATTAGTCTCTATCGAAAAATATAAATTTGGGATTCCCACTCATGTGCATGATGCATGTATGTATGTGCATATGGTTTCTGCGCGCAGTTAGTTTGATGGAATTTATTTTGCGATCGGTTGATTTACTCGTGCTGCTAACAATATGCCGGTAATAAAACATGTAAAAAAACTTACAATTGCACAAAAATGTGAAATCCTAGAAAAACTGAATAGTGGCATTTGTACTAAATCAATATGCCAGGAATATCATGTGCATAAATCCACAATAACTAGGATTAAACGTAATGAAGCTGCACTAAGAAAGTTCATCACAAATGCGGAATCCGGGCCAGGAAAGCGTGTTGCAATTAGAGATTGCGAATATGCAAAAATGGAGAAAGCATTGTACGCATGGTTTCTGAAACAAAGAGAGCGTAATGTGCCTATTTCTATAGAAATTGTAAAGTCAAAGGCGCGCCAGTTGCATAGCAGACTTGAAGACAAATCTAGTAAATTTAACGCGAGTAACGGCTGGTTTTCAAATTTTAAAAACCGTCATGGCATTCGGATGCTAAAAGTTTGCGGTGAGAAATTGTCGAATAAAACAATGCTTGTTGAGCCGTTTCTAAAGGAGTTCAGAGAGAAAGTCCAAGTGCTAGGGCTCACTGCAGATCAGATCTATAATGCTGATGAATCCGGTTTATTTTATAAAGTGCTGCCAAATAAAACACTTGTAAGCGCCAATGAAGTAACTGCACCTGGTCGCAAAGTAAGCAAGGAGCGCATAACATTTCTGGCTTGCACCAATGCTTCTGGTATGCACAAAGTTAAACCCCTCGTTATCGGCAAAGCATTGAATCCCAGAGCATTCCAAAATTATGGGAGCTTACCAGTCGTGTACAAGGCCAACAAAAATGCATGGATGACATTGAGATTTTTTGAAGAATGGTTTCACGATGTGTTTGTTCCTGAGGTACGTATAAAAATTAAATGCATGTAGTCAAATATGGACAAAATTTTCATACGCATTTTATTTAATTTTTTCAGGTGCGGTCATTCCTTTCTTCTAAAAATCTTCCACAGAAGGCGCTGTTACTTTTGGATAACGCACCCTGTCATCCAAAAGACGGCAACTTAACAAGTGACGACGGAATGATCTCCATCATGTGCTTTCCACCCAACTGCACTGCTATTCTTCAGCCAATGGACCAAAATGTTATAAAATTAACAAAACTCTACTACAAAAAAAGTCTCTTAGCCCATTTAATTGCAAGTGAAGGTCGAAGTATGGAAAGCAAAATCAAAGCATTTAACTTGTGGCATGCAGTTTGTTTGCTTTCTAATGCATGGGGTAAAGTACCACTTAATGCTATAAAAAAGTGCTGGAATTTGTTGATTTATTCTAATGATCAATGGACTGATGAAGATGATTTGCCATTACAAGAAGTAAGAGATGAACTGCTTCAAGAACAATCATTGATGGCAACCGTTACCGACCACCTTCGTGAAGTCTTAGTTGAAAATTCAATTTCTAGTAATGAAATATTTGAGTGGGTATTTGAAAACGCAAGCGACGAATCTTCAGCTGCAGGCGAAGAAGATGAAATTGACGTCGAAAGCACCGTTGATATAGTTGAGCCTTCAACGAAAATCAAACTGCAAACCGTTATTAGTTGCTTCAACACTTGTATTGAATGGGCTAAGCAAACAGAACTTCCAATAAATGACATTTTGAAGCTGCAAGATCTTCGGGAAACAGCTGTTCAAAAAAGTACAATTTGTAACAAAACTCAAACTACAATTACTCAGTTTTTTAAAAATTAAATAAATTAAAATGAAAATCCCAGATTTATTTGATTTACTTTAATTTTAATGTGTACCAAAGGCATCTCTTTTTGGAAATAGGCCTCGTGGCCAACAGAAAATTTTTCCTCGGTTTTTGCAACCCCCTCAGTTTTCGCAATTGGCCAAATTTTAATAGGTTGCGTTGAGCGAGGTCGTACTGTACGTTTACCCGCCAAGCAAATGTCAAAATAAGGGTTCGCATTTGGCTTAATTATAATATTTATTAAACAATAAATAAATTATTTTTAAAGGTTTTATGTATGTATACATTTGCATGTTTAGTTAATTCTAATGTTAAATATCTTAATTCCTAATAATTTTAAAAACGATAAGTTGCCACCAAACGCAAAATATTGCATAATCAAAACAAACACTGTGTACTCACATGCATACATACATACTATGAGCGCTCAAGCACAAACAGCTATGCATAACCAAAACAAAACAGGGATAAAAACAATTGTTAAATGGCGGGACGACTCATACCAGCCAGAATCAAAACAAACGCAGCTGACAATTGTCGATGCGTAAAGCAGTTCTTCGTTAAGTCAAGAGCGCTGGTTTTTATGCGTATAACTTAACAGCGCCTGTAAACATCAAACTGTTATTTTCCAATCTATATGGTTTGTTAGTCTATGAGTCTATGGGTTTGGTTGGTTGGTTTTTCTTCTTCTTTTTCTTCTTATCTGCCGCGTTTGGCTAAATACATAGACTAATGATCCATATAGATTGGAAAATAGCAGTTGGGCTTTTTTAACAGAAAAGTTATTTCACTGAAACCAGCGCACTTGAGGGCAAACTGCTTTTAACGAAAGAACTGCTTGCTCATCTACTCTGGCGGTTTGTTTACCATCAGCTGTATATGGATAAATGGATAAGGCTGGAGACAAAACAAAAGTCCGCTATTATTTTGTTGCGCTTTTGTTTTGATTCCAAAGTGTGTGATGCGAGAGACATAATTAAGCGTTGCCCTTCTTCATTTCTCTTGTTGTTGTTACAAAACTCGAGATTGGCAATTTCAGACTTTTGCTTCAATCTGCGGTCTGCTACCCTATATGGCAGGGTAGTATAGACTCAATATGAACTTTGCGTAATTAAGCGTCAAATCGTTAGTTACTTAAATATAATGTCCATATTATAAGTCATAATATATTTTACCAATTAGGTAGGGCATTTATGATTAATAAAGTAAGAATAACATGACTTATTAAACTAACACAAAAGTAAACGTGTTATGTTTAAAAATACTTAATATTTACTATAATAGTAATCAAATTATATATTTGTGTTTTTCTGAAACAAAATTAAATGTGGGACAAAGGGTATTGTTTAGTAGCGCAGCTTGCGCGTGCTATGTATATCATTGCCTTGTTGCGTTTTGTCTATTCCCAATCGACACATACCGACTTGAATGTGAGGTCTGTGTGAGCTCAGTTTGTATGTATGTGTGCATCGTCGGCCGCACTTCTGGCAACTTTGTCCAAATTTCAGTTTTGCATTTTCTTATGTATACTCTTTCTTATTTGTATCGATGACACTAGCAAACAATGTTGTCAAAGCTATGACCATACAAATGTTCACTCATGCATATGAATTCTGATAGAGTATTCAGACATTTAATGTCAAGTCCTGTAAATGCTTTGCTATTTGTTGAGATTTTTTTCTATTTCTTCTGTGGCTTGCATTTACATGTGTGTGTACGTATGCATACACATCATACTTAATTGTATTAGTGGCAATTGTTTCACCATTAGTTGGTCTGCCTCAACTTTAGCAATTTATGAGAAATGGGCTTAATATTACTTTTTATTATTGTTAACTAACAAATATTGCAAATATTTCTAAAACAATATAAAATAAATAAGCTCACGCGCCAAACAAATGTCATTTGGCTTAATTAATTTATTAATTAATTTATCTTCACGATAAATAAAATATTTTTAAAGGTCTTAAAAATATGTATGTATGTACATACATATGTATTTATACATTTGCATGTTTACTAAATTCTAATGTTAATTTTATTAACTTCCTCATAAATCTATGTAAAAACGATAAACCGTCACTAGACGCAAAATATTGCATAATCAAAACAAACGCTGTGTACTCACATGCATACATACATACTATGAGAAGTGTGTATTTGTATACATGTCAGCGCTCAAGCTATACATAATCAAAACAAAACAGGGATAAAAACAATTGTGAAATGGCGGGACGACTCATACCAGCCAGAATCAAAACAAACAGCTGACAATTGTCGATGCGTAAAGCAGTTTTTCGTTAAGTCGAGAGCGCTGGTTTGTATGCGATTTAGTTAACAGCGCTGTAAACTGCTTTTTGCTATTTTCCAATCTATAT
>JAECXP010000150.1:1425000-1512311 GCA_018152965.1 Scaptomyza pallida | reverse complement strand
GAACAACGCGCAACTTCGGGGAGGCACATATACACCGACAATATGTATGTTGCCACCCTCGCAGTGCGTGCCGTCCTTGGAGCTTACAATTGGTAGTGCGACTATACTCTCCTCGTGAGGGCGGCTGGAAGCAGGCCCTTGGTACGGTCATGTCTCTGCCAAGGGTGCTGACGAATTGTAGTCGGGCGAGAGAAGAACACTCGATAAAATTACCCCAGTCCAAGGTGGAACAGCATTGTGCCGAGGGGTCGCTCGGTCTCTACTTTGCGAACTCTGGATACCTGCCGACCTCCAGTTTCAATCAGGCTTCCTGCGATACACGGGCTATGTCGCGGGTGACCGTCCTTCCCGTCTACTCGTGGGACTCAAAATGAATTCAAACTTAAATAATGTAAAATCAGTGTCCGAGGCACTAAAAACCTCGGTGGGAAATGACAATCCCTCTTCAGGTGGCAACACCCCAAACACGTCTGGCAAGCCAACAGACGCTCAGAAAGTAGCAACGGCCAATTCTACTTCAGGTGCGAGCACCTCTTTTTCAAAGTCTGGCAAGTCAGCTGGCACGCGAAAGGTTGCGAAAGGGGCAAGCTGGAGGCGACAAAGACAGTCGTCTTTCTACCCTGGGCGTCGTCCAGAAACGGCTCCTGGAGATCGGCCACCGCAACCTAAGGCTGCGGCACCGGTTCCCGGGTCCGCGACTGTGGCGACTGCCTCGGGGTCAGCCAACCCTCCAAATGGCAAGCCATCCATCAAGGATCGTCAACGGGCTGCTGAAATTCTTCAGCAAGACCTTACGGCCCAACCAGCTTCCCCAGATGGTGCCCAGCTTGTGGAGTGGGCAAAAACCATCCTTCCGGATTTTAAGCCGGCTATTGCGTCCGTTTCTGGCAAAGCCAAGCAGAAACGGCAACGCTCCGCAGAAGAGACGGTTCCGCATGCCAAGCGGATCCGGCCTCCCCCTCGTCCACAGCCACTCACCCGGTCCTTCGCCGAAGCCGCCAGGGAGAAGGTTCTTATTGGGGTCCTAGACAGGGGCCACAGTGAGTGCCATATCCCTCGGCATAGGTGGGGAACCATTGAGTGCGAGTTTCAAGAGAAGCTCCTGGACTTAATGTTGAAGTCGGAAGGTCCACCACCACGCTGCTCTGACGCCGGTTGGCATCAGGGTTGCATAAAAGCGATAGCTTGTGAAGATATGGCGTCTGCTGCCATATATAAGCAAGCTGTCGCCATGCTGGGGGAGATCTACCCTGGCGCGAAATTAGAGGCGGTCGACTGGAAAGACATACCCAGTCGCCCCCGCGCCAGGGTCTGGGTCTCTGCTAAGCCTGAGGATCCCGAAAGGATTCTCAAGCTTTTCCAGCTTTGCAACCCTGCCCTGCCAACCAAAGACTGGAGGGTGGCCAAGGTGGAAGCGACGGAGGGGACCACAAGACAAGTGGTCCTGGTCATAAATGACGAGTCGGTCAAAGAGCTGGCCAAATCCAATGGTGCAGCCTACTACGGGTTCAAACCTGTAGTAATAAGGCTGTACCGGTCGGATGCGGCCAGTTCTTTGACCGACGAGGCGGAGCCGGCAGCAGAGGAGGCTGCCACCACCAATGCCGCGGACCATGGCACACCAGCCCAAGCCACGGGCGGGGTTTCGACACCCGTGAAAAGGGAGGTCGACATCCCTTCTGGGTACTATTCGGAGGGCTCCGAGCTGGCTAACGACCTGGCCAACAGAATCTGCCTCGACACCGACAGCGACGAAGAGGCGGAGCGTACAGTGATGGAGAAATCTGAAGATGTCATTACGACTTCTGCAGATCAACCTCCACCACTGTAAGGCGGCTGCAGCCGCTCTTCTGCTTCGCATAAGCCAATGCGGAGCAGATATAGTCCTCATCCAGGAACCCTGGGTCTGTGGTGGCAGGGTTTCTGGTCTGGGGACGAAGGACTACAAGCTATTTGTAGCCCGCAACGAAGGTAAAGTTCGCACCTGCATTATGGCAAAAAAACACCTAGATATTTTTCTGCTCTCTAACTACAGCAATGGCGACAACACTGCTGCCTGCCTGGAGCTGAAGTCGGGCTGTGTCAAGCTAAGCTTAAGCTATATGGAACACGACCAACAAGGCCCCCTACCACACACGCTCCTGCGAAGCCTGATCGACGACTGCGAGGCGACCCACACGGAGCTCATCATAGGATGCGATGCCAACGCTCATCACCATCAGTGGGGCAGCACTGACATAAACGAACGGGGTGAGTCACTATTTAGCTATATCCTGTCCACCAACCTCAACATCTGCAATATAGGTAATGACCCCACCTTTGTCACTAGAAATAGGCAAGAAGTCTAAGACATGACGCTTGCAACGGCGTCCCTCCATCAAAGACTCATTAGATGGAGGGTGCTTGATGAACATTCGTTCTCTGAACATAGGTATATAGATATTCTGTCTTCTCTCTTCTCCCTTGACACACCAAAGCCAAAATGGTGCAGACATTACAAACGTACAAACTAGACCGTTTTCAAAGCCCAAATTGGGAGACTAATTCCCGAACAGCCTCCTCCGGGACTCCCATCCCCCGAGCATACAGAGATGCTCACTCAGAAACTCACGGAGGCATGCATGTCCGCCCTCAACATGTCATGTCCCCTGAGTAAACCAAGAGGGAAAACAAAACCGCCATGGTGGTCCCCGGAAATAGGTGAGCTTCGTAAGACATCACGTAAGCTCTTCAATTATGCAAAGCAAAGTGGAGACGACCAATCTTGGGATCTCTACAAAGCCAGCCTTGCAACTTTTAAAAGACACTTAGACAGGCTAAACGCCTTTCGTGGAAAAACTTCTGCTCCTCAATTGAAAACACTACTGAAGCCGCAAGGCTCAGAAAGGTTCTCTCCAGTACTCAGACAACCGTTGGGTTCCTTAAGAAACCAGACGACTCGTGGACAACGACCAGTTCGGAATCTCTAGAACTTCTTATGGAAACCCACTTTCCCGGTTGCTCAGTCGAGTCACCACTTGTCTTAGCCAGAGAATTTCAAGGGCACTTAGCAACCGATTTTCTCTCCAAAGACATCATCACATGGGCTATACAAAGTTTCTCGCCCTTCAAATCACCTGGACCTGACGGCATCATTCCAGCCCAATTGCAGCAAGCAGGGGCAACTGCCGTTATCTGGCTTCATAAAATCTTTAAAGATATCCTAGCGACAGGCCTGATTCCCAAGACATGGCTGGAATCCAAAGTCGTCTTCATTCCAAAAGCGGGTAAAGCCTCACATACGACCCCGAAGGATTTCCGCCCCATTAGCCAGACATCCTTTCTACTTAAAACGCTAGAAGAGTTTTGGGCTTCCACATCAGGAACTCGATCAAGACAGGTCATTTCTCTCAAGCACAACATGCTTACCAGAAAGGTAAATCAACCGAGACAGCTCTTCACGCTGTTGTCTCTACAGTTGAAAAGGCTCTCTACCAAAGAGAGTATTGTCTCATAGCCTTCCTAGACATTGAGGGTGCGTTTAATAACGTTGTACCAGAGGCGATCACCGAGGCGCTATCGAATTTGGGAGTCGAGCATCGCATAGTGGATCTGATTGATCAACTTCTCAAACGAAGAATCGTCAGATCTACTTTGGGGTCCTCGACTATCTCCAGGTTCGTAAGTAGAGGCACCCCACAAGGAGGTGTCCTCTCCCCTCTCCTATGGAATGTGGCAGTCAACAGTCTGCTGCGCTCCATGGAGGGTAGGGGCGGCAAGGTGATCGCCTATGCAGACGATGTCGCTATTGCTTTCTCGGGAAAATACCCCCAAACACTGTGCGAATGTATGACCACTGCACTTCGAACCCTGTCCACCTGGACCACGTCAAAGGGTCTCGGACTAAACCCAGCTAAAACTGATTTAGTCCTATTCACTAGGAAATATAAGATTCCTCCACTCAAACCTCCAACACTAAACGGAGTGGAACTTGCTTTTGGCAAATCGGCCAAATACTTAGGGCTCACTTTAGATAGTAAACTAGACTGGAATCTCAATACACAGGAACGTGTTAAGAAAGCCTCGGTCGTTCTATATACCTGCAAAAAGTCCATTGGACTGAAATGGGGAATGGCACCCCGCATATCGTTGTGGCTGTACACAGCTATCGTAAGGCCTATCCTGCTGTACGGAGTATCAGTATGGTGGCCAGCATTGTCAAAGAAAACAACAGTCCATAAGCTCGGCAAAGTACAGCGAGCCGCAGGACTGACAACAACAGGAGCTCTCAGAACGACCCCAACTGAGACTCTAGACAACATTCTACACCTTCTACCAATCGACCAAATGGGGAAGTAAGTAGCAACTCTCTCCGCCCTACGCATGAGGGAAACAAAACAGTGGCCCGAAATGACCTACGGTCACTCCAATATCCTTGTGGGAAACCAACTTATCCCCTCAAACACGGACTACTGCTGTCCTCAGGAATTCCCTAGAACTACTTTTAAAGTAATTATCCCCCCAAGGGAAAACTGGTGCTTAGGCACTCCAGGGCCGACAAACTCTATCAGAATCTTCACGGATGGCTCAAAGCTAGACGACCGAGTTGGGGAGGCGTCTTTTGCGAAGAGCTATCCATTAGTAAATCTTTTAGCCTCCCTGATCATTGCAGTGTCTTCCAAGCCGAAATCACTGCAATACAGGAGGCACTTCTATGCCTCGCTGAAAAAGAGTGCTCAGCAGAAAACATATGCATCTTCTCTGATAGCCAGGCGGCTATCAAAGCCCTACATTCGATATCATCAAACTCGATATCCGTCACAAACTGCCGCAAATCTTTTCAAGTGATGGCTGAGCAGTTCAAGCTTTACCTAATTTGGGTGCCCGGACATGAGGGCATCGAGGGCAATTGTAAGGCGGACGAACTGGCAAGGCATGGAACTACTTTGCCTCTCCTCACAGACAAGGAGGGCATGGGTATTCCCATGGCCAGCTGCAAGCTAAGAGTTCTTTCACATTTTGAACTTGAAGCTAACAAAAGGTGGCAACTCAATAATGCAACGGCTAGGATTGCTAGGCAAACCTGGCCAACGCGCTGTAGAAAGCGTTCTTCAGGCCTAATCAACTTAAACAGATTAGGCTGTGCTGCTGTAATAAGGGCAATTACGTTACATTGGCTAGTAGGGACTCACGCAGCGAGACTTCTAGCCCCTTTCAATGATTTCTGCAGAAGCTGTCGAGACGAGGAGGAGGAGGAAACGGTTTCCCACCTTTTCTGCGACTGTCCGGCACTCTGCAAGACCAGAAATCGCCACCTCGGCTCCTTTTTCTTAACGGATCTCTCCCAACTAGCGAATATAAGCCCAAAAAATATCCTGTCTTTTATAAGAGCCTCGGGCTGGGACCACGCCCTCGAAAGCGGTGTAGACGGTAGACGGTTTTTGGACGCAGTCCAAACACGGCACCACAACGGGCCAACTCTGGCCTACGTGAGTGGGGGGTCTTTTCCTCTCACTACCGCTCCAACCTAACCTAACCTATGTGTTTCTCGTGCGAGACCGAAAATTCTTGAATCAAGTGTAGAACGTTATAAACGTTCTAGATTGGGCATTCTTAATTTAAGAACGTTTTGAGTATGAAGGAAACTTATTTTAAGATTTTTAATTCTTAAATTTAGAATTAAAAATCTTGAAAATAAAGATTTGACAAACTGAATCCATTTGGATTCTATGTGCAAAGGATTCTGTGTGCAAAGAGTTATATATGGTACAGCAAATCACTGTTCAAAAGCAACCACAAAATGTGCAAAGTATGGCCTGTGTAGGAATCACTGGAGCGATGAGGACCCGTTTAACATCAGCGCTTGAGGTTCTTTTGGAGTTCACGCCACTTCACCACACAATAAGGCTACAATAGAAAGCAACCCTCTTAAGAATTTCCGTAGAAGGAGTCTGCAGGGGGCATATTCTTAGTCGGATTTGCTATCGGGTGAAATTCCCCTACTGGCACAGCCAAGGGACAAAGTGAAAGCCGAACACATGTTCGTGCAAAAATTTCAAGTTCATCTATGTAACAAAAATGAGTGGACATCTAAAGAAGAGGTCCACAAAATGAAACCACACCATAAAGTGGTACACTGATGGATCCCTAACTCATTAAGGCCTTGGTGTAGTAGGCCCACGGCTCACTTACTGCGAATCCCTAGGCAAGCACACCAGCATCTTCCAAGCTGAGGTGTGTGCAATAGGGAGGTGTGTGAACTTTAATTTAAAGCGCAACTATTGAAATAGGGAGATAGCCATCCTATCGGATAGCCAAGCAGCATTATTGGCACTTAGTAGGACCGAAATCAGGTCAAAAACTGTTCGCGAAGTGCAACCCAAGCTAAACACCCTGGGATCACAGAACAGGCTTGCCTTAAGGTGGGTCCCGGGACACGTTTATAGCGGGGAACGAAGAGACGGATAAGCAAGCAAGAAGGGGAGCTGCGACACCCCTAATAGGACCCGAGCCGTACTGTGGTGTAGGGAGAAGCACTATACGGCAGGAGCTTAGGAGCGAAGAGACACCTGGACTCAGACAAACATAGCTTCTCTTGGGTAGCTATAACCTAAAGCGGTTAAAGCTTCTGATATCTATGGGAAAGAATAGATACTCACTGGTCTCCTGACAGGACACTGTAGACTAAGAAGTCACCTAGCAAAGCTGAGCATAACCAGCAGTGAGATGTGAAGTTTCTGCGAAATGGAGAGAGAATCTTCTGTGCATGACATCCAAATTTATGATGCAGATCTGTTACGGATGTCAATAACAATATACCCACCAAATTTTGTGACTCTAGCTTAAAAACTGGCGAAGTTACATGCATTTTGGGTTTTTTAGGGCGGTGGAGCATAGCCCGTTTTTTGGGGGCTTGGCATCCAAATTTTGATGATGATGATGAATTTTGACCTGTGTCAGATGTCAGCATCGTCCTTCCTACAAATTTGGTGCCTATAGCTTCAAAGCTATAGAAGATACTTGCATTTTTGTTTATAATTGGAGGTTGCTGGAGGCGGAAGAGGTGGGCGTGGAAACCTTTAATGCAGTTTTTTGGGGAATTCCATCGGCTATCTTGCCCCTAAAGTTGGTGACTTTAGCTGCTAAAATGTGGGATATATATGGGTGTATCGACTTGTTATCGATTTCCCAGGCCCCCTGAGGACGTAGACCCCTAAATTTAACAAGGCGAAGATACATGCATTCCGGTTTTTATTTTGGCGGTGGGGTATGTCCCTTTGTTTGGGGGCGTGGCATCCACAATTTTGATGCATATCTGTATCAGATGTCAGCATCTACCTTCCTACCAAATTTGATGGCTATAGCTTTAAAACTGTAGAAGATACAGGCATTTTTGTTTATAGTCGGAGGGGGGCTTAGGGCGGAAGAGGTAGGCGTAGCATCCAAGCTTTTGATGCAGTTTTTTGGGAAAGTTCACCAGCTATCTTGCCATCAAATTTGGTGACTCTAGCTGCTGAAATGTTGGATATATGTGTGTTTTTATTGATTTGCCCATCGAGGTGTAGCGACTTGTTATCGATTTCCCAGGCCCCCTGATGTCGTAGAGCTCTAAATTTAACTCTCTGTCTGACAAAGACATGTACCAAGATATTTGCAAAGTTGCAAGGCTCTAGCCTTAAGGGTGTCGAAAAAAGTTGCGTTCATACGGACAGACGGACGGACGGACAGACGAACGGACGAACAGACGGACGGCCAGACATCAAAGCTTTGGATGCCACGCCCCCAAAACACGGGCCGTGCCCCACCGCCCTAAAAAACAACCGAAATGCATGTATCTTTGCCAGTTTTTAAGCTAGAGTCACCAAATTTGATGGTGTAACGAACCTTCGGTTGTCCCGAATAAAAGCTGGGCTAGCTCTCGCGGTAGTGAGGGTACGTGCCAACAAATTTGTATTCGTGGCACTGCGACAAATTATAACGCAAAGAGATTTCGAATTATAACACTTTATATTTGTACTGCTTTTCGGGTTGATTATACAAACGTGTCTTAACCTAGTTTGGTCACGCACTGCTCGAGGATCTACGCTAAGTATCCTTGTCTTTGGACTGCTTGTGATATGCTCGCCTGCTAACCACGGTCGAAGCTAGTCTCGCCTACTCGACTAGGTTTATTGCTCATTACACCAGTTATTCGCCAGGATACGCTATTGGCTTTCTTGGCTCCGCAAGAAGCTACCAATTGTACTCCTACTCGCTGGTGTAAGTGTGCTTCACCTATCCTGCGCCAGGCTCACTAGTTCAGCACAAGGTAGCAAGGATCTGCCTCACTCAGACTGTCCTAGGTACAAGTGTAAATAGCGCTCACTTTGAGACAGGTTGTGACCGCACTTAGAAAATTTGCACACAATATTCACTTAGTTTCATCTTATTGTTAACGCTGCGCAGGATCGCTGTTTATCGCCTTCTTGAATGTCCTGATGCGTTGACTGACCGACCGTAACGTAGACTCGCGTGTTTCACTCGTGTTTTCAGACTTCCCAATAGTCTGCTGCTTGCTCCTTTTATATCCGTTGCTGTCTCGCTGGAGCGGGGCCTGTCACCGTCAAAGTCAATCCAAGGGCAAAGGTGGCGTGATGCTAAATTGCCCTTGGCAACAACGGTTATTACTCGCTGTTGTTCACGCCTGCCGTTAGTGTGACAGTGTTTACTATACCAAGCGATCGCACCGCTCGCGGGTTTGTTTTGTGGATTCCTCTCCTTCCGCCCGATAATATATATAGCCATTATTATAGGTATAATTAGCTGCTTACATATATCATATATATATATATATATAATTATATATGTGTGCATACATAAATAACTCCTTTTTTGTAAGGTGCAGTCACAGCTTCTCACACTCCCTCCTTCGTTCGGAAGTGGAAAGCTTCCACTTGCTTTTTAGTTCCGTTCCTGCATATATTCAAATTTGGCGCCAACGGTGTGGCCGTTTCGCCCATTTAAATTTCGCGGTGCGGTGCTGTGGAATAGTGGCGCGTGTCAGTCAGCTTTTTGACACGTAGCGCACTGACGTTGAGCTACCAGATCGGTAGCTGGTGGTTTTCTGCCCAGCTGTGGAGTGTGTCATTCAGCTTTTTGACACGCAGCGCCACACGGTCGGTGCTGCCAGATCATCGTTCGATCAGTGTTTTCCACCCCTGGTGACAGACGAGTCGCCGCATGCTGCGTAAAAAATATCACAATAAAGTTAAGTGTATTATTGTATGGCTTTTCGCCATTTTAACTCTCTTCCTCCTCTTGTAAACTTCCGCCCCAGTTTGAAGGTTATGATGCCCCCCTTGCAGGTAAGTTTGGCTCAAAATGCATTTATTTGCACATGCATTTGTTTCCTCTTCTTCTTTGTTTTCTTTGCAGGTTATGCTTAACACACTTACTGGTAGAAAAATACATGCACCTTTGTTTTTTTTTCTATTTTTTTTTATTATTTTTTGTATTGTGCTTATAACCTTGTGATGCGCGATCTATGCCGCTGCGTTACCGCTCGCACATACGCGGTAACGCACGCCGAATACCCAAACCATCCGACTTGATCGCCGTGTCGCTCCACCTCCGACTAACCATCCGGGTCTAACCCGGATGGGTGCCCAGCGTGGGGGCGAGGGTGGTGTTTCCTCCTGAGACGGCGATTCCTGCGTGGCCTCCAACTGTTCAGTGACGACCACGCTGGGCTGAGGCCAAACCCAAGGTCCCCTCTCCGGACTTGTGGGTGCGTGTTCTCATGATGGTGGTGGTGGAGTTTCGTGTCTTGGTTGCGGTGGCGGCGGAGTGTTGCGTCGTGATTGTGGAGGGGGAGTTGCCTCTCGTAGAACGAACCCAGTGTTTGGCGGCTCAACTGCCTCACTCCACTCGCACACCACCGTGACGGTGTGTATCCACCTCCCCTCAGCGAACTGCTCTCGCCGCGCCGTTGTGATGGTTGGTCCCGAGTTTGACTTTGACTGTTGCCGCGTGCAGACGTGCTTTTGCTTCGCGCAGTGAAAAAGTTGTGTCTCAAATATTCGGTGTCGCTAAAGTGTGCTGTTTGCGTTTATATATATATATATAAAACAAAGAACGGTGTGCAAAATCGAATTACTTTGATTACCAAAACAATAAAAAACAAATTGCGGTGTGCTAATTTCGTTTTATTACAATATTAAACATTGTGGTGAAATAAAATCTTGTGTGTGTGTGTGTGTGCGCTTTTAAAAGTGCGCACGTGTTTAAAGCTTAAAAGCTTCTTAAACTGCGGGTGTTGCCAATAGGTGGTGCTCGTTCGAGTTGTGAAAGTTTTTACTGGCAGTGGTTGTGCCAACAGGTGGCGCCAACTGGAAAATTGATAATAAAAATTTCAATCAGACAAATCGTGGTTGTGCCAACAGGTGGCGCCAACTGGAAAATTGATAATTAAAATTTCAATCAGACAAATCGGTGAGAAAATAGAGGGCGCCAGTGCGGGTGATCACCAACAGGTGGAGCCACCAAACTTAAATTTTGTGCGGGAGAGAGCGCCACATCTATTCACAAATGGATATGCGAAGCCGCTCAATGAGCGACTTGGGCGATGCGTCGGACTCTTCGATCGTGTCCACTAAGGCCTCGCGAAAGGAGCGTAAGGCGCTAAAAGCAAGAAGGGCGAGGGAGAGACTCTCTGAGTCTTCGGACGAGGCAACGGCTAGAAAAGTCGCCGCCATTGATGCCACCACCGCTACTACTGCTGATGCTGAACCCGCCGCCCCCTCCTCTGACCCCTCTGTTGCCAATGCTACCGCCCCCGTCGCCCCCATTCGTTCCATCCGCGACGCCATACGCGCCGCTGCCCCTCACGTTGTCGAAGCTGCCGCTGCTGCTTCGGCTCCTATGCCGCTTATGGCAACGCTCGCAGCGTCCCGCGCTATCAACGCGCGCGATGCACGCCCGAGCGCTGCCGGTACAGAGTCGACGCTGCAAGAGCTCGCCGTCATCCAACGTTGTGTCAGGGAGGCTGTGCTGCATGCAGGGCTGGAGCCAGCTGCAGCAATGACGATTTTTGACGCCGCCGCAAAGCTTGCGGTCCGCAGTGCTGTCCTCGAAGGACAGATGGAGTTGATGAGGAGTGCAGCCTCGCCAGCGTACCCACAGACGTCCTGCGACTTTGCCAGACCAGCTGCTGTTGCAACTGCCCCAGTTGTCGCCCCCCCTAGGGCCAGGAAGGCAGTCGAGACGTGGTCGGCTGTCGTCACCAGCCGCGATGCCAATATGTCTGGCAAACAAGTGGCCGAGAAAATAATGACGGAAGTGGCGCCCTCTCTTGGCGTGCGCGTCCACGAGGTGCGCGAGCTGAAGCGCGGTGGTGCAATTATACGCACACCGTCAGTAAGCGAGCTGAAGAGTGTGGTAAACAACACCAAGTTCAAGGAAGCTGGACTGAATGTTGTGAAGAGCAAGGGACTGCTCCCTAGGGTGACCATCGCTGACGTTGACACCAGCATCACACCGGAGGTATTCATGGAGGAACTATACCTCAACAACTTTAAGGATGAATTTTCACCAGCTGCCTTCAAGAAGAGCGTGCACCTGGTGACCAAGTCGTGGTCCGTCACCAACGGCGCCAGAATTACTCTGACGCTGGAGGTGGACGAAAAAGCGCTGGCCGTACTTGATAAGACCGGACGGGTCTATATCAAGTGGTTCTCGTACCGATGCCGGTCGCTCGTCCGCACCTATGCCTGCCATAGGTGTGTCGGATTCGACCACAAGGTGTCTCAATGCCGCTTTAAGAGCGAAGTCTGTCGCCAATGTGGCCAGCCCGGTCACATCGCAGCGAAGTGCACCAGCCCGGTGGACTGCCGGAACTGCCGCTTCAAGGGGCTCCCTTCAGGGCACTATATGCTCTCAGAGGCTTGCCCGGTTTATGGAGCTGTGCTAGCGAGGGTGCAAGCTAGACATTAATGTTCAGCTTCATCCAAGCGAATTGTGGCCGTGGTCGAGCTACCAACATCGAGCTCGGAGCCCGCATGCGGGAATCTGGTCACGGCTTCGCTCTTGTTCAGGAGCCAACGCAGACACAGCAGGTCGAATAACGGGGTTCCCAGCGGGAATGCGTGTGTTCGCCGACAAGCGTCTGAAGGCAGCGATCGTCGTTGACGACCCAGACGCCATCTGCATGCCCTTGGAGCCGCTTATCACCGATTTTGGCGTATGCGTGAGTGTCACTGGAAAACATGGCTCGTTTTTCCTGAGCTCCGTATACTGCCAATTCAACACTGATCTGGAGCCGTACCTTAGGTACCTAGATGCGGTGCTACTGCAAGCCAGTAGTATTCCTGTTATCTTCGGGCTTGACGCAAATGCAGTTTCCCCCTTGTGGTTTAGTAAGCTCTCTGAGCATTCTCGGAGGCACGCGAACCATGAGCGTGGCGAACTGCTGGAGGACTGGATCCTGGGAAGTCGAGCCGAGGTGCTTAACGTACACAGTGGAGTGTACACGTTCGACAATCGCAGAGCGCAAAGCGATATCGACGTGACAATTGTCAGTGCTGCAGCGTCTATGTGGGCCGCATACGACTGGAGAGTGGACGAGTGGGACGTCAGTGATCATAACATCATTACTGTTGTGATAACGCGCGATCCCCGGATCTCAGTTGAGAGCTTTGCTCCTGTGCCGTCCTGGAATCTCACGAATGCACGCTGGCGATTGTTCGGTGATGAAGTGGCAAGGCTTGCAGCCGAATTGCTGGAGGATCATGGAGTGACGCCGCTGGATTTCCAAGTGTCCACACTACGCACAATAGTGCATGATGTGTGTGACAGGGTGCTTGGACGCCGATCTCCTAGAGCCGTGAGGAAAGTGGTCTGGTGGAATGCCGGCCTTAGTACCAAACGCCAAGAGGTCAGGAGACTGAGGCGAAGGCTCCAGAATGCCCGTCGACGTGGTCACGTTGACGATGCTGAGCGACTTGCTATTGAGCTGCGGATATCTGCAAGCCAGTACAAGAAGCTGATTCTGTCAGAAAAGGAGTTGGATTGGCGCCGCTTCGTGGGAGAGCATAGAGATGACCCATGGGGGCATGTCTACAGGATTTGCAGAGCACGTAAGAAGAGCATCGAGATTGGGTGTCTCCGGTCGAACGGCGAGCTGGTCGTAACATGGCACGACTGTGCGGGAGTGCTTCTTCGCAACTTTTTCCCTGTTGCGGAGTCGACTGCACCCATTGCCGTTCCGGACGTCTCACCGCCAGCGCTTGATGTCTCGGAGGTGGATGCATGCGTGGCCAGGTTGAAGAGCAGGCGCTCTCCCGGCTTGGACGGCATCACCGGAACGATCTGCAAGGAGTTGTGGCGTGCCATCCCTCAGCACCTAACAGCGTTGTTTTCCCGTTGTCTGGAACGAGGCTACTTTCCCACCGAGTGGAAACGCCCGCGAGTGGTTGCGTTGCTCAAGGGGCCCGATAAGGACAGGAGCGATCCTGGCTCATATCGTGGTATATGCCTGCTGCCAGTCCTTGGAAAGGTGCTTGAGGGACTCATGGTAAATCGGATGAAGGAAGTGCTACCAACCGGCAACAGATGGCAATTCGGTTTTCGACCTGGACTCTGCGTTGAGGATGCCTGGAGGCACGTGAAGAGCACTGTAAACGCTAGCATGACGAAGTACGTGCTTGGAATCTTTGTTGATTTCAAGGGCGCATTCGATCATGTTGAGTGGAATGCGGTGCTCCGGCGACTTATCGACGAGGGATGCCAAGAAGCCAGCTTATGGAGAAGCTTCTTCTCTGGCAGGAGCGCAAGTATTGTCAGCAGGTATGGAGAGCACACTGTCCCGGTTACTCGAGGCTGCCCACAGGGGTCTATCAGTGGTCCGTTTATATGGAACCTTATGATGGACGTGCTTCTCCAGCGCTTGGAGCCGCTTTGCCCGCTCAGCGCATATGCAGACGACTTGCTGCTATTCGTCGAAGGAGATTCCCGCAGAGTCTTGGAAGAAAAGGGTACTGAGCTGATGTCCATCGTAGGAGCTTGGGGGAACGAGGTCGGAGTTGCTGTCTCCATCAGCAAATCGGCCTTGATGCTACTGAAGGGCAGTCTGTCACACAATAGGCCGCCAGTGGTACGGCTTGGTCAAACAAGCCTGCCATATGTCAAGAAATACCGATACCTGGGCATCACAGTCAGCGAGCGGTTGAATTTCAACCTGCATATCGCGTCTTTACGTGATCGGCTGGCTGGAGTCGTTGGGGCTTTGGCACGCGTACTGCGGGTCGACTGGGGTGTCAGTCCCCGCGACAAGCGGACCATATATGCCGGACTCATGGTGCCTTGTGCACTGTTTGGTGCCTCAGTGTGGTATGACGTGGCGATGAGCCAAGTGACAGCCAAGAGCAAGTTGATGTCCTGTCAGCGGATGATCCTTTATGGATGTCTGCCGGTGTGTCGCACAGTATCCACTGTTGCGATGCAGATCCTTGCTGGAGCTCCCCCGCTTGACCTTGCCGCCATGCGCTTGGCAGTTAGGTTCAAGCTCAAGCGTAACTACCCGTTGAAGGATGGCGACTGGCTGTTCGGTCAGGACTTGGCAGGTCTTGACTGGAAGCAGAAGATGGCAATGCTGGACGAATGCTTGTTGCGAGAGTGGCAGCTCAGGTGGGATGGTGACCGTAACGGACGAGTTACACACCAATTTTTCCCGGACGCAAGCTTCGTCTTCAGCCGGCGTGACTTTGGTTTTAGTCTACGTGCTGGATTCTTGCTGACTGGCCATGGGTCGCTGAACGCGAATCTGCATACAAGGAGAATCAGCGATACGCCGGCATGTACATGCGGTGCGGCGCTTGAGGACTGGCAACACGTGCTGTGTGTTTGCCCGCTATATGCAGATTTGCGGAACCTTGATGGACTTGGAGTATACCTGGAAAACGGTGTCTGGAGAGTGTCTGGAGTAACGGAGTCCCTGGAGAGGATGCAGCGGTTGACGCAGTTTGCAGACGCGATGTTTGCAAGGCGTAAACATCTGCTAGGCGAGACGGCGCAACATGGGCTGCCAGTCCCGGGCTAATAACCGAAACTGGCATCACCCGTGTGGTTGACGGGCAGGAGAATATCTTCCGCAGTATGTCACTGCTTGTCGTACGAGGCGACTAAAAGAGACACCCCTTCCTGGTGCCCTAAATCCGGGTCGTTCGGGACCAAAATAGGGAGGCCACCCGAGTCCTTTAGTCGGTACCACGGGTTGAGTTTGCTCCAAGGCAGCTCATTGAGGTAGGCCCCCTTGTGGGAGTATCGTGGTGGCTGTATTTTCGCTGATAGTTAAAACCCCAACCAATTGGACTAATGCACACCCGAACAGTGTGCATTTAAAAACTGGTACCGAAAGGGGCGTTAGTCTGGCGCTTAATCTAGACTCGCTGTGCTATATCCATTTCGATATACGAGCACCGTGGCTGTAATCCTTCATATGGAAAACGTCACGTTAAATAAACACTATAGAGATATAGTACGAATGATGGTTGGTCCCGGGGCCTCCTCGGGCATTTCCGTCTTGCGTGTCGCCTCCTCTTACCTTGCCGCGACTCAGGTCGTCAGGTCGTATACCTCCGGTTCAAACAGGCTCGCCGTGTCGTACACCTGTTCGCCCGTCACCTCTTCCTCATCCGACGAGATAACGATCACTTCGTCATCAATCTCGCCCCTGGGCCAGGGCGATGGTGGCCGGGCTGGTTGCCATTCGGGCGGTGGTGTCGGAGGAGCGTAATGAGGCGACACCGGTCGTAAGAATTCGTCGTCCTCGGGTACCGAGACACTTGCCATCTCTTCCTGCGCCTCCCTCCGCAGCCGCAGATATTCCTCGTCGTCCGTCGTCGTAGCCGCCGCTGGAGATCGAACTCGACTCCCCGTCTGAGTCGCTGCTCCTGGGCCACACTTCGGCGGATTCGTCACTGCACGTCCCTGTGCCCGATTCCCCTTCTCCGTCCTCACGCAGTGACGACGCACTGTGCGTCTGCGCGGGTGGAATGGGAGCCGAACGGCTGGCAGCGGAACCCGCCTCCGCCGGATCATCCTCCTCTGGGTCTGGCCTGTCGTACTGCGCTCTAACCGTGCGCGGACTCTTCGATCGCGTTTCGCTTGGTTGGCTGCTGTCATTGAAACGTGGCTGGCTTCCATCTCGTGATTTTGTAAAAAGAGGCTGGCCGCATGACTAGCGCTCTCTTTTATACCTTCGGTGAGCGTTTATTTGACATCATTTGTGTTTGTGTTAGTGCCAAATCAACGGTGTCCTTACGGTTATAACCGCCATGTTTGTCAGCACTCGCTCTTGGGGGTGGCTTTTGGTTGCTTTGGCTTACGGCAGCGTTCCTATTCGCACGCCAATTCACCGCGACCAGGGCCGTTCGAGTCGTTTTGACCGTTGTTCGCTCCTTTTTTTTCTTTTCATTTTTTGTATTTTCATTTATTTATTATTACTTATTATTTATTTTACTATATTTTATTATTTATTTATTTTTTTTTCTATATTTTTTTATTTTCATTTTTTTTCTTATTTATTTATTTTTTATTTTTTTCCTTATTTATTTATATTATTTATTGTATTATTTTTATATTTTTTTTCCTTATTATTTATTTTTTTCATTTTTTTTTTATTATATATTTTTTCTTATTCCTTATTATTTATTTATTTTATTTATTTTTTTATTATATATGTACCTGTAAATGTATCACCCCTTTTTTTTTCTTTTGGAAAAAATTTCTGCCATTCGTTTATTTATGTTTTCCTTTTGTTTTGTTTTCCAGGTATAAATTCAGGTGAGTATTTGTGGAATAATTGACTTGTTAGTTTTGTTAACATTTTCCTTTTTCTTTCAGAGTTCCAGTTTTTTTTCTTCCCATTTTTCTTTTTTTTCAGGGTCTCTTATGGTTTTTGTGCTCCAACAATAACTCTCTCTTTTTTTTACAATTTGTCCGTCGTTTTTCTTATTATTTTGTGTGAGTTGCTTCCGTAACTCCCTCCTCTCCGTGCGGTTTCAAATCGCATATGTGAGCCCTTCGCTCCTTTGCCCCGTTCCCTCCTCGCAGTCTTACTATGACTTAGAGATGGGATCGGGAAGGAAATTGCTTCCTATCCCATCCCGTCCCGAATTCAAATTCGCTTTTCCCATCCCGAATGTCCCGAAAAATTTTGTGTCTATCCCACGGGTCCCGTCATTTTCCCGAAATTTAATTTTTTAAATAAGTGTGTATATATATTTTTTTTAATATCTTACTTTTAATTTAAATTTTTGTGTGAAAACAATATTTTCTCAAAATTTTTTCCAATTAATCGAGTTTTTCTCTCTTCCAAAATTGTACTGAAAGTAGAATTATCGAGTACATTTTGTTTGGGTCCCGACTAATTTTTGGGTCCCGACAGGTTTACAGGGACCCGTAGCAATTTCGGGATCGACTACTTATCCCGACTTTTCCGGATTTTTTAAAAATCGTTCCCATCCCGCCCGATCCCTAAAATTTTTTTTTGGGACCCGCGGCATTCCCGAAAAGACCGATCCCGACACCCATCTCTACTATGACTGGCGAGAGGAAGTCTGTTATCGTGTAGGGGCCCGAATATTTCGGTGCCCGTTTAGCAGCAAATCCCTCCGCTGCATTTGATAGGTGGTGTTTTTTTGCCCACACCATGTCCCCGATCTTCGGCTTCCATGGCCGTCTCCATAGGTTGTAGTGTCGGGCTTGGTCTTGGGCAGCTTTCTCTAGGGTGCGCCTGACCAACTCGAACACTTCTTTGAGTCTTGATGCCTTCTCTGTGGGTGTTTGAGTACCCCTGCCGGTACCGACAGTAGTCTCGTCGAACAGTGCGTTTGGTGGCCTTGGTTCGCGACCTTGCGTTATAAACGCCGACCTATATCCTGTAGAAGCTGACACACTGGTGTTAATGGCCAGTATCAGTTCTGGTAAAAGTTCGTCCCAGTTCCGGTGGTTGTTCATGGCATATTGTGCCACCATAGTTTTAACTGTCCGGTTTGTCCGTTCCGTTGGATTTTCTTGTGTGGTGTACGGTGCTGTGAATTGGTGCCGTACTCCTAATTCTTTAAGAAAGTTTTTGAACGCGTTACTGGTAAATTGCGTTCTATTGTCCGTGATTATCACTTTCGGTACTCCGAACCTAGCCAGAAATCTTTCCCTGAATCTTTTTTGTAGGGAAGCTGTTGTTGCACTTTTCAGGGGGACCAATTCGGACCACTTTTGAAAAGCGGTCAACCATTAAAGGTCCTACAAAATCTGCACATACTGTGCTCCATGGTTCTTCTGGTATCTGGGTTAGCATTTTCCCTGCCGCTGCTGTTTGGCTGGGTTTATATTGTTGGCAGATTTCACAGCGGTGTACATATGCGCGTGTGTCTATATAACCCAGGCCAATAATAGCGAGCCGCTAATCTGGCGATTGTTTTTCGGCTTCCCAGGTGTCCAGCTGTTGCCGCATCGTGGTTTTCCTGCAATACCTGGGTTTGTTTGCCACTTGGTACGCACTGTTTCCATGAGGATACCTCCTAAATACCTGCTCGATACGGGATGTGTCGGTATAGGTTTCCACCTTCCTCCACATAGTCTGGATATTTCTTGGGATTCGTCCTTATGTCCTCTCTCATCTTCTGAATCCACTTACACTGTGTGTTAGCGCCTCACATGTCTTTGTGCGTTGTGACAATTCGGCCACACTTCTCCTTAAGTGGCGAGATAGCGCATCGGCCACGACATTTAAACTACCTTTACGATACTTAATTTCGAAATCGTTTTGTTGGAGCTCTAGTGCCCATCGAGCTATCCTTCCGGATGGATTCTCTATCGAGTTGAGCCACTTTAGCGCCATATGATCAGTGATCACTATGAAGTGGTACCCTTCCAGGTATGGTCTCAACTTCCTTATCCCCCAAACTATGGCCAAACACTCCTTTTCAATAGCCGAATAATTTCGTTCGGCCCCGTTGAGTGTTCGGCTCGCATACGATATTACTCGTTCACCTTCCTCCGAAGGTTGAGTTAAGATCGCACCCAAGCCATAGTTGCTATCGTCTGTCTGTAAGCAGAAGGTTTTGGAGAAATCTGGGCACGCCAATACAGGTGAGCGAGTCAGTTTGTCCTTGATTGTTTCAAACGCCTTCTGACGTTCTTCCGACCATTCCCACTTGGCTCCTTTTTTAAGTAAATCGTTGAGTGGGTGAACTGTTGTTGCAAAGTCTGGTACGAAGCGTCGATACCACGATGCTACTCCCAGATACTGCCTCAACTCTTTCACGTTTTCTGGCGGCTTTAGTTCCGCGATCGCAGCCAACTTTTCTGAATCGGTGCATATACCTCTGTTAGACACTCGGTAACCAAGGTATTTTAGTTCTTTTTTAAAAAAAACGCACTTGTCCACGTTTATCCATAGGTTTGCTGCTCGTTGCCGCCTGAACACTTCACGCAGATTTTGCATGTGTTCTTCTCTCGTCCATCCGATGACTATGATGTCGTCTAAATATGCAAACGCGTTTGGCATCATATCTGGTCCAATGACGCGATCCAAAGCCCTCTGGAACGTTGCTGGAGCTGAATGTAGTCCGAACGGCATTACCTTCCACTGGTATAATCCTTTTCCGGGAACTGTGAATGCTGTGAGAGGCCGGCTCTCCTTTTCCATTGGTATTTACCAATACCCATCCTTCAAGTCTAAGCTCAACTGATCCAAGATGTGGTTCACTCTTGGTATCGGGTAGGCATCTTTCACAGATCTGCTGTTTAGCTGGCGAAAGTCGACACACAAACGCCATTTGCCTGTCTTCTTTTTCACCATGAACAACCCTTTGCCAATAGTTCATCAACCTGTTGGTTGATTTCGGCTTGCATTTTCGGGTTTTTGGGAAAATACCTTTGTTTTATCGGCCTGTCATCGTTCATCACGATCTTGTGTTCTGTGATTTGTGATGGCCCTTTTAGTTTGGTAAATGCCTCGATTTCATGTTGTAGACATTCGGCAATTTGTGTCTTCGTGCTGGGAAACGCCTCGATTTCATGTTGTAGAAATTCGTCTATTTGTGTCTTCGTGCTGGGTTTTGTTGGGGTTTTCTGTCCTCTGACTGATTGTCATTATTTGTGGCTTTGCAGCGGCCTGGACAACTGCCACCGACAGTCTCTCCTCCAGGTTGTCCGCCTTATTCCGCCGTGCTGGAATGGTGATCACCATACCCGCGCACTTTATCACCATGCCCATACCAGTCAGAAAATCCCAACCCAGCACTTAATCGTCGATAATGCCTGGCAACACAATTAGGTTCAGTTTTAGTTTGCGATAACCCAACAAAATTGTGGCTTCGATTTGTTCTACCACCATGTAATGTAAATGTAATGTAATGTCGAACGAGGGTGGGCTTGCGCCCTTCAGTACTGCGACCCACATGGATCTATTGTGCCCCCTTACCACTAGTTCAGTTTTAATGTTCTCAGAAACTGAGTCAGACCAGTCTGCGAGATATGCATCAGGTCCTCCTCATTGAGAATGTATTTGCCTAACAGCGTTGCTCTACTGCGTGCCAGGGCAGGGCAATTGGTGATTAGATGTTCCATGGATTCAACATCCTCCTCACAGAATCTACAGGTTCTGTTACTAACAAGGCCCATCTTATGTAGGTGGTCGTTGCAAGGAAAATGGCCTGTCAACGCCCCACAGAGTGACCTAAGTTGTGTCCTATTTAAGGATAGAGCTTCCTTGGCTCTTGTTGCATTTGGGCACACAAATTTTTTTGAGTGTCTGAGACCCTCTAGACTGTTCCAGTGCATTAATTTATTGTTACCTAACCATTTATCTATGTCAGATCTGAGTGTGTTGTTTGAGTAGCCAAACATCGGACTGGGGCCTATGAACGGGGCTTCCGCTCCCAATTTGGCCCTTACATCCGCAGCCTCATTACCTGAGTGGCCTTCATGTCCTGGGACCCATACCAGAGAGACCCTGTTGCTGGTTGCCAGAACATTTAGCTCACAGTGACATTCATATATAAGTTTAGAATTATAGCTGTAGCTGTTTAGTGCTTTAAGAGCTGCTTGACTGTCGGAGAGTATACGAATATTAACTCCTACCAACTGTCTGCTATTCAGTCTGTATACCGCCTGTAAAATAGCGAAAAGCTCTGCCTGAAAAACGGTGCATTCAGCATCAAATGGGAGAGATATGTGTGTGCGAGGACCCACTATACCTGCTCCTACCCCTGATGCTGTCTTGGATCCATCTGTGAACCAATTTTGTGCGTTGTCATTTATCCAGGATGGATTAGAAGTCCATTGCTCTCTAGTTGGAAAAATGACATTGTAGTTTTTGGTGAAACTATGGAAAGTTTGGCTATGGTCTAGCGTTTTGGACTTGTCGAGGATTTCCTCTACCCTATTCAATATACCCAGGTGCCCTCTAAGATTGCCCTTTTGGTACTTGTTGCTAACATAGAGTCCCAAAGTCTGTTTTACAGCCTCTTCCTCTATTGCTAGGTGTAAGGGGGTTATGTCTAGAATTGCTTCCAGTCCTGTTGTCGGGGTCGTCCTCAAAGCCCCTGTAATACATAGGCATGCTAGCCTTTGTATTTTGTAAAGTTTGTTGATAGCGGTGCTTTGTGTGGCTTTTACCCACCAAACCGCCGCCCCGTACAAAATCATCGGTCTAACCATCTGGGTGTACGCCCAGTGGGCCATTTTAGGAGAAAGCCCCCATGATTTGCCAAGCATCTGCTTGACAGCCCAGAGATATCGAGTTGATTTCGTGGTTATCGCTCTCAGGTGCGCATTCCAAGTGAGTTTGCTATCCTGGGTTACCCCTAGATATTTAACCTCTGTACTCAGAGACACAACTGTGTCACTAACCTTTAAATCTGGAAACTCAAGAGTTCTTTTGTTGGTGAACGGGATTATGATGGTCTTCCTAGGGTTGATAGAGAGCCCCTCTGAGGTGCACCAGTTTACCGTTTGATCAAGTGCTCGTTGCATGAGGTCCGCAAGGATCTTTTCATCTTTGCCCTTGATGATTACAGATATGTCATCTGCATAGCCTAACGTTTTGCATCCGTTGGCGTTGAGAGACAGTACTAGGTCGTCTACTAGGAGTGACCACAGTAGAGGAGATAAGACACCTCCTTGTGGACAGCCTTTTATGGCATTAATGCTGGCCGAGGCAAGTCCGAGATCGGCCTTTATCAGTCTGCGGCACAGCATTGCCTTTACCCAGTCTACTACCTTAGGGTATACCCCCTATTTGTCAGAGCCCGGTTCATTGAAGCAAAATTTGCGTTGTCGAAGGCACCCTCTATGTCCATGAAGGCGCATAAGGCGACACCCTTTGCGTCAATTGCCTTTTCTATTTCGGTTGTCAAGTGATGCAGTGCCGTCACCGTGGATTTACCCTTCTGGTAGGCGAATTGCAGTTTGTGAAGCGGTTTAGCTTCAAGTATGTCAGTTCTGACGTAGCAGTCTATCAGTTTCTCCATGGTCTTTAGCATGAAAGAAGAGAGACTGATTGGTCTGTACGATTTGGGAGAGCATGGTGGTCTGTCCCCGCCCTTAGGTATAAATATTACCTTTACTGCTCTCCAAGATTTTGGAATATATCCCAGCCGAAGGCTGGCCCGATATATGGGAACCATTTTCCTAATAATAGCCCCTTTGCCCTTGGATAGCATGGCCGGAAAAATACCATCTGGGCCAGGGGATTTATAGGGTTTGAAGGAGTTTATTGCCCACTCTACCCTTTCATAGCTAACTATGCTATTGATTATGGGGTCTCTGGCCCTTGAGTGCCTTAGTTCTTCTGTATCAGGGTCTCCCCCTGTGCTGCAGAATGAACAATCAGGAAAGTGAGATCTTAGAAAAACCTCTAAAGTATCTTGAGAATCCTTGGTGAATACGCCATTCGGGCCTTTAAGTGTCCCTATTGGTCCTCCACTGGCTTTTGATAGGACTCTCTGAACCCTTGCAGTTGAGGGTACGTCCCTAAGGTCCTCACAGAAGTTTCTCCATGAGGATCTCTTGGATTTCCTTAACTCCCTATTATAGTTAGTTAAAGTTGTCCTGTAGTTTTCCCATTTGTTGGTCCTCTTGGCCCTATTGAATTCAGTTCTTGCTTCCCTGCGCAATTTGTCAAGTCGTGAGTTCCACCAGGGGACTCTCTTGCTGGAGGCCTTAACCCTTTGTGGACAGCAGTCATTGAAAGTTGAGACTAAATCTTGCGTCAGTGTATTGACCGCTCTCTCTAGCTCTTCAGAATTTGTTAGTTGGGGTCTATGTCCCGATAGTTTTGACGTTAGAGTGTCGGAGTATTTCGTCCAGTTAGTGGTTTTTGGGCTACGGTAGAGCACAGCGCTCCTCACCGGGCCCGTAAGGTCAAAGAGAATATGCCTGTGATCAGACATTGAGGCCTCCTCAGACACTCTCCATTCACTAACCAAGTCTATGGCTCTATCTGAGACCAGTGTTAGATCTAATACCTCCCTTCTTATAGAGTTAACAAAAGTTGGTTCATTCCCCCTATTTGCAACCGATAAGTTAGTTGATATGAGATAGTTTAAGAGTGACTCACCTCTGTTGTTTATATCCGTGCTACCCCATGCTAAGTGGTGGGCATTTGCATCACATCCAACTATCAGGACCTTACGGTGTGTTCTGCAGTATTCCACTAAGGCCCTGATAGTGTTCGTTGGAACCACTTCTGTGTCGCCAGGGAAGTAAGCCGAGGCCAATACAGCCTCTTTCTTGCCCCCCTCGATGTCCAGCTCCAGAAGTATAGCCACCGTGTCGTTGTCTATGAATTCTGTGAGAGGTAGAAATTTAATGTCAGTGTTAATGATTATTGCTGCCCTAGGTTTGGCCGCTGTTCTATCATATATTACCTGTGTGTTTCTAGTATTTAGGCCTCTGATACGGCCTTTGAAGAACCAGGGCTCTTGTATTAGCCCGATGTCCTTGGTGTTGCTTGCAAACCTTCTGCTAAGTTCCGCCGTCGCCGCTTTAGCGTGATGAAGGTTTGCCTGCAAACATCTCATTTTGGCGGCGGATCAGCAACGGAGGCATTTGGAGAGCTTAGAGTTCTCTCTTCAATCTCCATCCCGCTGACTTGGTTAATGAGTTCCTCCTCAGTGGTGTCCTCACCCTTGACCTTCAGGTTGACTTGTCCCAGGCGGAAATTAACCCTTCCTTTAGACTCGTCAATTATGGCTGCCGACTTCTGATCTACAGCCATCACTTACATGGCATTGGAGCCCTTTTCGACTCTCCTTAGGGCCCTCCAGGCCGAAGTATTTAGGCCTTTGTTCTGAGCCTGCAGAAAGTTGAGAATTTTGGCCGTTTCCATTCCTGCGGATTTGGGAAAATAGCCGACTGCTATTCTGGGATGAGGAATCTTCGATTCCTCTGTTGACCAGAGTGCAGCGCCCTCCCATGGCGTCATCTTGACCACCATCGCCTTAACCCACTCAGCTGTGTCGACGTCTTTGCAAAGAAGCGCAAGATACCCAGCTTTGTAGGTGGAGCCTAGGAAGGCCGGCTTTATCTGCCCATCCATATGCTCCAGTACCTTATCTTCTACCACCATGCTCCGCCTGCTTGTGGTACTCCTCCGGCATTCATTACCGAGTCTACAAGCTAGCTCTTCGCCTACAAAGCTGCTTGTAGCCCGTGTATCGATCGTTGCCTTGTACTGACAATCACCGATTCTCACGGTAGCTGTCAGCTACGTATCCTCACATTGCATGCTTCCGGACGCCGCTGGTCGTTTCCCGACTTACAACATGTTGCTGTTCTTGGCCCTATCCGCCCACAAATCCAACAGTAATCCTGCATTGGGTTTTGGCACTCTACTGCCCAATGTCCTTCTTGTCAGCACACACGACACGCTCGTCCTGGGTTGTTAACGTATGTTTGGTTGGTATTCTGGTGCAGTCTTGGGGCTGGCCTTAGTCTCTTCATGTCCTGGACGCTCTCTCTTGTGTGTTGCTGTTGTTCCTCCATTGGCATAAATCTGGATCTGTTTCTGTTTGGCTGTGGTGCGTGGTTAAGTTGTCGTTCACCTTGGCTGTGAGCAGGTTGGTGTGGGTAGCGCTCTTGTTCTTGCGGTTGTTTCTCTAACTCCTCCGATGCTTCCGCTAACAGCATTAGTTCACCTAGATTTGTGAACTGGCCCGGTCGTGCGTAAGCACGTAGGTCTGGGAGGCTGTTAACGTAAATTTTCTGCAACTCCTTCTCCGCTGCCAGTCGCATAGGTCGCATCAACGTCTGCATCTCCACCATATATATTTTGAAGGGTTCTCCAGGCCTTTGCCGCCTTCTACGCACTTCGTCTTCGGGATTGTCATAATAGTCTCTCGTAAGGAAGTAGTCCTGGAAACTCGCCACAAATCCCAACCATGTTGTCCAATGTTATTGGCGATGTACAATTTCAACGCCATTCCTTTGAGTAGCTCAGGCATGGTTCGGGGAATTAGATTGAGGTTCAGCCCGTATGTGTCCGATGACCAATCTACTTGTTCCAGGAATTCTAATGGTTTGACGATTCGTCAAACCTAAACCCCCATTCCCTTAGCTGCTTGGCTACTTTTTTGTGGTCTTATACTGTATTCGTGCTTCCGCGCTAGTATCTTCTCTCGAAGATATCATTATTTCGTTGGTTAGGTATGGATTCCCACGGCGATCGACGACTTTCCTGGGCGTCTCGAGCTCGAGCGCTAGTTGAAGGTATGCTTAGTCGCGCTATATCAATAGCGCCAAGCTCCTTCATCTCCTACATCGCTGATGCGGATTCCGTGTGTCACTGAGTTTTAGTTTCTACTCACCCACCCATCCGTTCCATACTTGACTAATTGTTCTTTTTTAGATTATACACCCACGAACGCACCATTTTAGTTATTTCTGTTATAACTCACTGTTTGAGGTTAAAAAGTCGCAGAATCCAAGGGGTTGATTATACAAACGTGTCTTAACCTAGTTTGGTCACGCACTGCTCTAGGATCTACGCTAAGTATCCTTGTCTTTGGACTGCTTGTGATATGCTCGCCTGCTAACCACGGTCGAAGCTAGTCTCGCCTACTCGACTAGGTTTATTGCTCATTACACCAGTTATTCGCCAGGATACGCTATTGGCTTTCTTGGCTCCGCAAGAAGCTACCAATTGTACTCCTACTCGCTGGTGTAAGTGTGCTTCACCTATCCTGCGCCAGGCTCACTAGTTCAGCACAAGGTAGCAAGGATCTGCCTCACTCAGACTGTCCTAGGTACAAGTGTAAATAGCGCTCACTTTGAGACAGGTTGTGACCGCACTTAGAAAATTTGCACACAATATTCACTTAGTTTCATCTTATTGTTAACGCTGCGCAGGATCGCTGTTTATCGCCTTCTTGAATGTCCTGATGCGTTGACTGACCGACCGTAACGTAGACTCGCGTGTTTCACTCGTGTTTTCAGACTTCCCAATAGTCTGCTGCTTGCTCCTTTTATATCCGTTGCTGTCTCGCTGGAGCGGGGCCTGTCACCGTCAAAGTCAATCCAAGGGCAAAGGTGGCGTGATGCTAAATTGCCCTTGGCAACAACGGTTATTACTCGCTGTTGTTCACGCCTGCCGTTAGTGTGACAGTGATCACTATACCAAGCGATCGCACCGCTCGCACACTAACGGCTCTTTGCCCTGTGGTAAAACACGTCTCTATGCGCTGACATCCTTTGTTAGAGCGAGATAGCATTTGAATTCGCCGTGATCTCAGGACCGGTCTCGGGTTTGTTTTGTGGATTCCTCTCCTTCCGCCCGATAATATATAAAGCCATTATTATAGGTATAATTATCTGCTTACACACATATATCTATATTCGGGTATATATATATATATATATATACATATATATCTTATCTTATCTTATATATATAAAATTTTCGTGTCACAGTTTTCGTCATACTCCTCCGAAACGACTTGACCGATTTTGATGAAACTTTTTGTGCTTATCCGGTATCTATGAGAATCGGCCAACATCTATTTTTCATCCCCCTAAATGTTAGGGGTAGTTTAAAACAGCTGTCCTAGAGTTGAACCAGCCCTAGAGCTGTGTTTTGCAAAATCTTAGTAGGCTACATTTAAAATTTAGTTGGAAAAATAATTCTATTCAACGTATATATGAAATTATTTAGTTATCCGGCGCGCGTTGCTACGCCAGCAACTAAAATAAATTAAAAAAAAAATTTGAAACACCTAAATAAACAAAACGAATTTTAATTTAATTTTATTGAAAAATGTAATTGAACAATTAAGATTTTCATAGTTTCCAAAAAATCAATCATTATGAATCTTTATTTTAAATGTCAATGGAAATATTGGTTGTATGAAAAAATTATAAGAGACAATGTTTTCATAAAATTTAATTTTTTACTTTTGTTTTTCCATAAAACTTATAGTTTTGTTATAAATCATTTCAAAACTGCGGCAAAAATCCTGGCCCTAATTATACTTTTAACATTTTTCATCATTAAAAAAAATCATTAATTCTATTTATGTATGTTTTGTAAGTGAGCAATGCCAAGAAAACGCAAAGGGGCTGATTTGAGCCGCAGTACAAGTGAAGTTCGAAACTTGCGAAATAGAAGATCCGAAAGAACAGAAGAACAAATCCAGCAACAAAATACTGATGCACGTGTCAATGGCGCAATTGCATCAAGAAGAGCCAGAAGATACACGAGCTGAAAGCAATGAAGTCAGAAGATTAGAACAACAACAATCACGCCGTTTCACAGTCAATAGACGAAGAACAAATGACTAACAACGACACGGTACATCGAAACAGGTACAAAGAGTATTTATATGTGATTCATTCCTGCGTCTAGCATTCCAGTATGAGCCCGATATTGAATATTATGCTTATTCAAAAGTGGTACTGTCAGGTCAACTACCTGAAATTGAAACATCACCTAAACCATTGAACGGCTTACTTATCGGCACTGATCCAGATTCTAACGTGTTCCTGAAGTCAATTCGAAGATTCAATTCATGCTTTCAAATGACATCGTTTGGAGCAACAGAAATAGTTCGAAATACTAATGCAAATGGTCAACAATTCAATTATACATCAAAATCAGAGGCCAAGTCTATCATCAAATCTATCGATTTTAGCGGCAAAAAATGTAGACGTTGACAATTTAAATCTGAAGATACAAATGTTGTTGCCAGGGAACTTGGTATTATATAAATCTATTGATACAGTTTGCGACGACAGCGAAGCAGTAAATTTTCACACAGAGTAAATTTTCTCACAGAGTTTTTGAACTCACTGGATTTGCCAGGCATGCCACCGCATTATTTACAATTAAAGGTTGGATCTCCAATTATCTTGCTTCGTAATTTAAACCCATCCCGGCTGTGCAACGGTACGCGATTAGTCATTCAAAAATTAATGAAAAACGTGATCAAAGCCAGGATTTTAAATGGCAAGCTCAGAGGTGAAAATATACTCATACCACGGATTCCTATTATACCTACAGATGTGCCAATTCAACTCAAACGTATTCAGTTTCCGATTAGATTGGCATTTGCAATGACTATCAACGAATCCCAAGGTCAAACGATGTCTGTTTGTGGATTAGATTTTAGAACACTATGTTTTTCACACGGACAATTATACGTGACGTGCTCTCAAGTGGGTAAGCCATTCAGTTTGTTTGTGTTAGCTGAGGATGGACTAACAAAAAATATTGTTCATGCTATAGCATTAAGAGATTGATATTGTTTAATAGTGTTACTGTCGTAATTGTTTAATTAATGACATATAATTTTAAGGAATAAATTATAATAGCTTAAAAATAATGTTTGCCTTTTGTTATTTTTATATTCCCTCATCGTTCACAGCGCTCCATGCTTATTTCATGCATGATCCACATTCTTACATATGTATGTACATACAATATACACATTCTAACATACATACGTACTTACAATATGTAAGCTTTTTTTTGTCTACACTAGAAATTACTAGGAAATTATTTATATGGCAAAACAACGTTTGCCGGGTCATCGAGTATATATATATATATATATATAAATATGTATATTGTTAAGTTAAACAGATATCTTTACTATAGATAATAAAAAACGTCTTTTCGAGTTCAGCTCTAGATCGAAAGTGTTCTCTCGGTTTTATTCAAAAATATATTTGGGCTTATTACATACAATATTATAAGTGAGCTCTGCCGCTAAGAGCGTCGGCAGAGCGAGAGAGAGTTGCAGTATACATGTATATATGTACAGAAGGTACATACTCAAGAAGTGCTTACGTTAGCGTTCTCACGCTACGGCCAGTCCGCATAAGTGACGGATCATATTACTGCACTTGCGTATGCATATTTATGTCAGCATAAACGTAACGACAAAGTGTCGTTGACCTGTGAGTTGTTACTCTTACTTTAAGTTGGGCGTATGACCACTTGTTACATTGTATACTCTACAATGTTGTGGCCATATGCTCATATGGTATACAACATACTACACCTCCCTGTTTTAAAAAATAACGTAATATATTGTAGTTATTTAATATAAAAATTATTATAAGGATTATTCTTATATATATTATGTTGTATTAAAAATAAATTTTTGTTTTAACATAAAAGTTATTATCATTATTTTTATTTTATACTAGCTAACCCAGCCACACGTTGCAGCAGCGGACCCGACAGTTTTCTTCCTGTCAAAACGATTTGTAATGTTGAATTGTTTTGTTTCTACGTATTTTATAGTCGGGGCAAAAAATTCTCGTGAACAGAACCGTCACCCGTGATAGGGTGTTGTAAATTAAAATTAAATAAAACATTATATAAGTACATATTTAAAAGTAATCGCGTTATTGTTAATCATGTGAATCATAATTATTAACAAATCACTATAGTGCTTTATGATATACGATGTTTTTTGTTTGATTACCTGGCGCATATACAAAATATACATACATATACAAATCTGATGGTTTTCCAACACGGGAACAGGCAACTTACAATTGACCATGTGAGAAACATGGGTTTTCCAGATTTATACCACAAACACCTAATGATTGCCCCTGGGACTTGTTTATGGTCAAAAGCAAGCTGCACTGAACACTGTAGTCGTTTAAACAGAAATGGCACATCATTCGTAATAAATGGGATGCACGGTATGAGAACATCTTCTCCTTTATACTTTCCTTTGAGTATAGTTGCTTCTATCACGTTTAGTAATTTTTGTTTATCGCTAACCGTTGCAAAAACACGGTTGGTTGATATTTTGCAACATTATAACAACCGATCCAACCTTTAATTAAAGATTGTGAGGTGGCAATCCTGGCAAATCCAGCGAGTTTAAAAATTCCGGTGGATAGTTGACTACATCATCTTGGTTAGTAACCGAATCAACTGATTTATATATTGTCGATTCGCCTGTAATTTGTTCTTAAATTTTGAAATTAAATTCATTTACATCAATGTTTTTTGCAGCTAATATAGCTCAACCAATCATGGGTTCTGAAATTTTGAGAAACATCTGGAAAAACCTTCTGAATGAGTCAGAAGCGTATCGTGCCTTGGCGGGGCCCCGTATACAAATTTTTTTGGGGGCCCTTAAGAAGGGTTAAGATTTTTCACAAAAGAAAATAATTTTTGCATACAATTAAAAAACATATTTATTAATCATAATTATCTATTTTTACAAACAATTTAAATTAAATATTTACTCTCCTTGCCTTTTTTTCGGCAAACTGATTTATTAAATCATTTACCGCTGATGATGACTTTAATTTCTCTAATGCTTCTGACTCTATTGACAATAGGGACAGGTCTGAGAGGCGTTCCTGCCCTATTTAAGCTCTAAGGTAATTATACCCTTAACCCATAAAATGGGTAAATAAGAGTATAATGGTTTTGTGCAAATGTTTGTTACAGACAGAAGGAAGCATCTCCTACCCTATAAAGTATATATATTCTTGATCAGCATCAACAGCCGAGTCGATCTAGCCATGTCCGTCTGTCCGTCCGTCTGTCTGTATGAAAGCGCCGATCTCAGAGACTATATGAGCTAGAGAGTTCAAACTTAAAACTTAAACTCTCCTAAGCCATGCGCAGTACAAGTTTGCTTCAAATTATCGATAACACTTCTGGTCTCCGATATACATATGTTATCGATAAAAAATAATCTTGAATTTAAAAATTGTGAAAATAAGGTTTGAAATCAAAATCGGTTAACGAACACCGCAGATATCGCAGTTTGAAGTTTAGTTATATTGGTCACTGATTAAATACACACAAGTTACTGTAAGCCAGGCCCGTGCGTAGAATTCGTTTATGGGGGGGGGTTTTGACATATGTGTATCATGTTAGATTATGAAGTTATAAAAAAAGAATAAGAAACTTTTCTTATAAATGAAGACATTTTATTGTGTCTTGACTTGATATTCACTTTTCGGAACCTCAGGAATAACTTTATCTTGATTACATTCACCCACGTCCTATCAATAAACAAAAGGTATCTTCAATACTATAAACTGTAGCACAATAACCTTCAAATCCTTGCTGTGATTGATAATCTACTGAAATCAACAGCATTCGATACTTACATTTTTGTGTTCAATCCGCGGTTTTTTACACAAAAAGCGTGAATGTCCATGGTAAAAAATATAAGGATCGAAAATCAATCAATGTCAACACATGTCCGCACAGCTCGAACAGCTGACTAATTGCATTCAAAATGACGATGGTTGCATTCACAATGACACTGATAATAGGAGGTAAAAAAGGTGGGAAAATTCAAAAACAAACGTGCACAAGATCGATAAAGTTGAGAATGTGTAAACAAAAATTGACAACAAAATATTAATTATCAAGTCGGTTTGACTTTTGTAAAATAAGGACTATTGCTAGTGGAAAATTATGTGGAAAAATTCTCTATGGGGGGGTTAGAACCCCCAAAACCCCCCCCTGCGCACGGGCCTGCTGTAAGCATTACGTATCGTGCTAAGGGTATGTCCTAGTCGGAATTTCTCGACTAGAGCCTTCTTACTTGTTTTTTATTAGTTTTAGCTTTGAGAAACTTCTTTCAGCAGTTGCGGTTGTAACCGGAAGTGTCAAGAATAAAAAACATGCTGTTATAACCTCCGGAAAACTGGATACAAGACTATTGAATTTTATAAGCAATAGCTCAAGGAGTTCCTTAATGGAGTTGATTTTTTTTAAACGCAGACTTTAAGCATATTTTTAGAGCCTTTAATTGGTCATTATGTTTTTGCATTCTCGAGCCTACGGAATATATATAAAGAAAGCTACTAGAAAGCTAGTATCAACTATTATCATATTATATCTTCCAATTCTAAAAAAAAAATGTTGACCAGTTTTTATTAATTTTTGCTAACGTCCGTTGGGGGCCCCCGTGGCCCGGAGGCCCCGTATAATTGATACGGCAGATACGGCGGTAGCTACGCCCCTGGAATGAGTTCATCTTTTGATCGACTTAACTGACAAAAACTTTGAGGAAAGTTAATCCAGCCAGTCATCGTGTCTATAGGGAATTTACCATTACCAATGTCAATGAGTTGTTTAGAGAATATGTTTCCAGATTGGTAATTTTGCAACTCGACACGCATATGTTAAATGCTTAAATGAAGTACTTTGACATGTTTCCACAAATTGGAGGACTTTAGACATGCATTGAGTTCATCTGCTGGCGTTGATCGTGGAATCACTGGCAATGTTTGACGAAAATCTCCTGCTAATAAAATCAATGCACCACCAAATCGGTTATAATTTCTCCGTAGATCTTGTAAGGTTCTGTCTAATTTTTTTTTCTGTATTTCAATGTCTCACAATATGAGCAAACCGAGTTCATAAAACCAATAACAACACATTGGAAGTTACTGTAGTCAAGTGACACATCGTAACTGAAAGCAGCTCGATTCAAACTTGCGCGAATATTTTTTTGTGATATCCGAATTCTTTTACGATTATTTCGGTCCTCAAGTTCTTGAGCTGTACGATTAGATTGGTAATAAGCTTGGTTTGTAGTATTTCGTGTTCTTCTACCTAAATTGCTTGTTTGATGGCGTATGGTAGCTCCTCTGCGTATTGCAGGCATTTTAAAAATTTACGATTTTAAATAATAAAAAAAAAAACTGTTTTGATTCAGAAGCTGAATTTTTTGTTTTTAAAAAATTTTTTTTCATTTATTTTAGTTGTTGGCGAAGCAACGCGCTCCCGATAACTAAATAATTTCATATATACGTTGAATAGAATTATTTTTCCAACTGAATTTTAAATGTAGCCTGCTAAGATTTTGCAAAACACAGCTCTAGGGCTCACTCAACTCTAGAATGGCTGTTTTAAGGGTTTTTCCGGCAATTATTCGAATTTTTCTCGCCGTAAAAACCATCCTTGAACTCCAACGAACATTTAAAAAAAAAAACCGCCGAAATTAGTTCAGGCGTTATTGAGTTCTGTGCTTAGCAACACATTTTTCGATTCATTTTTATTATATAGATTATTATTATTATTTTTTTTTTTTATATTTTAGTTGTATTAGAAATATAAAAAACTTTTGTTTGTATATATAACAATTATTTTTAGTATTATCTTTATTTTACATTTATTTAATTTTTTTTTAAAGAAAAAAAATTTTCTTTCATATATATATTCATTTTTTTTTTTTTTATTTTTTTTTTATTTATTTATTCTCTTTAACCTATCTTTATGAACTTTTTGTTCCTTAGTTTTTTTTATTCTTTATAATTATATTATTCTTTTTTATACTAGTGACCTCAAATGGTCCTATATACGAAGATTCTAATTTGTGACCTGTTTAATTATACTTTGATACCAAAGGTATCATAGTATATTGGGTTTGTGCAATGTCCGTCATGGTGTCTGTCCGTCCGTCCGTCTGTCTGTATGAACGCAACTTTTTTCGACACCCTTAAAGCTAGAGCTTTGTAAGTTTGCAAATATCTTGGGACATGTCTTCGTCAGACAAAGTGTTAAATTTAGGGCTCTACGACATCAGAGGGCCTGGGAAATCGATAACAAGTCGATACACCTCGAAGTGCAAATCGATAAAACACATATATATCCCACATTTTAGCAGCTAGAGTCACCAAATTTTATGGCAAGATAGCTGTTGACTTTCCTCAAAAAATTGCATCAAAAGTTTGGATGCCACACCCACCTTTTCCGCCTCCAGCCCCCCTCCAATTATAAACAAAAATGACTGTATCTTCTACAGTTTTCAAGCTATTGCCACCAAAATTTACATGAAGGTAGATGTCGACATCTGACAAAGTTATGCATCAAAATATTGGATGCCACGCCCCCAAACAACGGGACATGCCCCACCGCCCTAAAAAAACCGGATGGCATGTATCTTTGTCAGTTTTTAAGCTAGAGTCACCAAATTTGGTATGAACATTGGTAGTGACATCCGTAACAGGTGTGCATACAAATTTTGGATGCCACGCCCACTTAAACCGCCCACCACTATATCTCTCTCAGTTTTCGAGCTAGGCTCTTCAAATTTGGTATGAACATTGGTAGTGACATCCGTAACAGATCTGCATCAATGTTTTGGATGCCACGCCCACTTATACCGCCCACCTCTTTATCTTTTTTAGTTTTTGGGCTAGTCACCAAATTTGGTATGAACATTGGTTGTGACATCCGTAACAGGTGTGCATAAAAATTTTTTATGCCACGCCCACTTATACCGCCCACCTCTATATCTTTGTCGGTTTTTGCGCTAGAGTCTCCAAACTTGGTAGGGGGATAGAAAGTGCCATCCGCCACAGATAAATGTCATGCCTACCCCTTCTGCCTGATTTTTATACCCAAAGCCCTCATATATTACTATTTGCACTAGGAATCCTTAAAACAGCTATGTAAACTGGTATCAAAGTATATCGCAGTCGGTTGCGTCCGACTGCAACGTTTTTACTTGTTTTTTAAATAAACATGGTCTCTTATTTCTATTTTAAAATCGTTTAATTTCTTATCATTTATTTCTTTTTGCTTAATTTTATTTTTTTCTAAAAGTATTCGAGCTGTCTTATACGCGTTTTCTAGTCTAAATTTAACTTCTTTAGAATAATCTTCTATAATATATATGGGTTCTATGGTATTTATGCTATTCGATTGTAGTGGTAAGTTATTTTGCCTACCAAATACTAGTTCATATGGACAATAATTATGAGTTACTGATGGTATTGTGTTAAAACAATACACGAAATACTGTAACCATATGTCCCAATCAGTTTTATCTACTGAAATATATGAACGAATGTACTCATTGAATGTCCTATGACTTCTTTCAATGGTACCTAATGTCTGATGGTGGTGTGCTGTAGATGTTATGTTATCTATTTTCAAATATTTGCACAAGTCAGTTATAATGGAATTTTTATATTTTGTTCCCATGTCCGTAATGAACGTCTTCATTGGACCGTACTTCAGAATAAAAGATTCGAATATGGCTTTTGCGACAGTTGTTGCACTTTTGTTTGCAACAGGAATTGCTACTAAATACTTTGTCAAATCACATATTAAAGTGATTGCGTATTCATTCCCATTTTCCGAACGTGGTAGTGGACCAATTGTGTCTACTATCACTCTGTCAAAAGCATATTGTGGAGTTTCGGTTATTATCATAGGTGATCTTGTATGTTTCGTCGTTTTCGACGTCAGGCATTTTGGACATTTATTTATTTACATGTTTAGTCATGTTTTTCCAATAATATTGTCTCTTTATTTTCGATATCGTTTTGTTTATGCCTGTATGACCTCCTTGAATTGGATCGTCATGGAATGTAGACAATATAGCTTCTTTATCTTGTTCATTATTTATTTGGGTCACCGGCTTGAGTAGCGCTACTCTTAATGATTTTAAATTTTTATTGCCCATTATTTTAAAAGATTCGATTGAGATTCTCTCGAAGATCTTTTCGCTCGGTGCCACTTTGAGTTGCCTAATATTAAGTATACCGGCTTCTGTTTCAAGCCTTTGAAAGAATTGACCTAAGTCAAGAATTTCATTGGTGTACATATTGCTAACGTCAATTCTTGCTATAACTTTTTTTCACGTTTCAGTAAACATAGAGAGTTATTCGCAAGGTCACTACTTTTTGTACCTCGTCATTTGTGAAGACTTCGTATACTTTGGGCTTAGAAGCTTTATCAAGACTTTGCTTTGGCAATAGTTCTTGTGTATTTTCTGCGCAGAAATTGTTTTGTCTACTTTGATGCGTGGTAGTGACTTTCAGGACTTTTCTATTCATGTCAATTAAATCGGATATTGTTATCCTTGACAGGGCGTCAGCCACGAAATTATCTTTCCCTCTCAGATACTCTACTGTAAAATCATCGCCCGTATTCCCGTTGTCGTCGTCGACGTCGACGTCGATTCAGAGTCGTTTTCAAATCACATCAACATCGTATCACGTCGACACTAAATCCGTATTCTCTAACAGACTTGTGACGACGACGTCTCGTTATCGATAGTTTAATCGAAAAACACACTTCACTAAGAAATTTGACAGTTGTTTGCCGTTAACTTGATTTCTTTAGTTAAAGATTTGAAAGATTTGAAATTAGCTCAGTGCAAAGCGCCATCTGTCTTTAATTTTCAAGTGCACCGAATGCATTATTTTATATATTTGTAAATAACATAAACGCCATCTACCCAATTTACAATGTAAGCACAAAACATTTCATTTTCACTAATTTTCTCGCCCTTATTAAGGCGCCATCTATCATGATTTGCTATCAAAACGGTAATACAAAGTAATATTGTTACGTTATACAATCACATTTTCGTTTCAATGCGTGGCCGTTAACTTCATTTCTAAAAATTTGTTAAAGGTTTGAAACATATTTTCGCTTAAACAAATGAAGCATTTAGAAATTGGTCAAATTTACGTTGGAAACGGTGACATTGACCATTCAATTAAGTTTTTAATTATTTTTATTTAACAGTTTTAGTTTTTGTTTTTTTATGGCAATTTCAAGATCTTTTATCTCCATATCTTTAGCGTGTTGCTCAGCTTCCCGCATTTCCCGATTTTGCATCAGCTTAAGTTTTTTTTCTTTTATATCAATTAATTTTTGGGAGCATAGGGAGGCTTCCTCCACAGTGCGCTTTATAGATGTTAAGCTCTCGGAAATTTCGGAAAGCACCCTGTGTTGCATAACACTGTGGTTTTCAAGTAAAGATCGTTTGCTTGTGTTCCCGGTTGCATTTTTTTGGAATCGCGATGTTGTCGGTTCTTGTCCGTCTGTTACCTCTGTGTAATGGTCTGATTCCGCTGTCATGTCGGTACGAATGTCCGTTACTGTTACTGTTTCCAACACAACAGAATTTACACCATGTGCACTTCCTTCGGGGCTTAGCTGCTTTTCAAATTGCAGCAAATTTGCAACACTCTCCTCCAAACAGCTAAGCGCAACTTGTTTATTAATGCCACCTCCAGTAGCTCTACACTCTGCCTTATTTCCAATTAATTTTTTTTACCTTTAAAACTTTAAATCTCTCCAAACCTGAAATTTAATCATTTGTTGAAATCGCGGAAATCTAATGCAGTAAACCAAAATACCTTTTGCCAGCCATCGCCATTTCTTATCGGCGGTCCACAAGCGTTTAATATTGTACTTATTTTTGCCCATTCTTCATTGAAGTTGAATGGCACATGTCCTCTTTTAAACCCCTTTGCCAAAGAAGGATTTTTTTCCATCTCTTCTACAAGTTTTTCAAATTGTTTCGAATTTGTAATTTTCATTTTGAAAAATTTATTTTTGTCGTTCACTGTCGTCACAGAACAAGTCGACGACAAAAACAGAGTCGTCTCAAAACAATATCGTCGTCACTTTAAGTTACAGAATACGGATAATGTGACAATAGTTGTCGATAGGTATCGATAACGACAACGAGAATACCGAATTTTGATTGTAGTCGTCAGACGACGACGTTTTGTGTCGACGACGACAACGGGAATACGGGCGCATATTCATCTTATTCGAGTCGCATGCGTGTTAATTTTGAACTTGGGTTTATCATAGAAAATAAATCGCCCGTATTCCCGTTGTCGTCGTCGACGTCGATTCAGAGTCGTTTTTAAATCACATCAACATTGTATCACGTCGACACTAAATCGGTATTCTGTAACAGACTTGTGACGACGACGTCTCGTTATCGATAGTTTAATCGAAAAACACACTTCACTAAGAAATTTGACAGTTGTTTGCCGTTAACTTGACTTCTTTAGTTAAAGATTTGAAAGATTTGAAGATTTGAGCTCAGTGCAAAGCGCCATCTGTATTTAATTTTCAAGTGCACCGAATGCATTATTTTATATATATGTATATGTAAACGATAAACGCCATCTACCCAATTTACAATGTAAGCACAAAACATTTCATTTTCACTAATTTTCTCGCCCTTACCAAGGCGCCATCTATCATGATTTTCTATCAAAACGGTAATACAAAGTAATACTGCATAATGTATGTGTTAAATATGCTACAAGTATGCGTGCGGAAATTGAAAATATCTAAGAAATTGGTCAAATGGACGTTGGAAATGGTGACATTGACCATTCACCAAGTTCTGAAGCTTCGGCTATACGAAACCAAATAAAATTAAGTTTTATTTAGTTTTAATTAAGTTTTTAATTATTTTTATTTAACAGTTTTAGTTTTTGTTTTTTTATGGCAATTTCAAGATCTTTTATCTCCATATCTTTAGCGTGTTGCTCAGCTTCCCGCATTTCCCGATTTCGCATAAGCTTAAGTTTTTTTTCTTTTATCTCAATTAATTTTTGGGAGCATGGGGAGGCTTCCTCCACAGTGCGCTTGATAGCAGTTAAGCTCTCAGAAATTTCGGAAAGCACCCTGTGTTGCATAACACTGTGATTTTCAAGTAAAGAACGTTTGCTTGCTTATGTGTTCCCGGTTGCATTTTTTTGGAATCGCGATGTTGTTGGTTCTTGTCCGTCTGTTACCTCTGTGTAATGGTCTGATTCCGCTTCCACGTCGGTACAAATGTCCGTTACTGTTTTTTGCACATCATCCAACACAACAGAATTTACACCTTGTGCACTTCCTTCGGGGCTTAGCTGCTTTTCAAATTGCAGCAAATTTGCCACACTCTCCTCCAAACAGCTAAGCGCACCATGTTTAGTTATTCCACCTCCGGTAGCCCTACACTCTGCCTTATTTCCAATTAATTTTTTTTTACTTTAAACTTTAAATCTCTCCCAACCTGAAATTTAATCATTTGTTGAAATCGCGGAAATCTAATGCAGTAAACCAAAATACCTTTTGCCAGCCATCGCCATTTCTTATCGGCGGTCCAAAAGCGTTTAATATGGTACTTATTTTTGCCCATTCTTCATTGAAGTCGCATGGCACATGTCCTCTTTTGAACCCCTTTGCCAAAGATGGATTTTTTTCCATCTCTTCTACAAGTTTTTCGAATTGTTTAGAATTTGTTATTTTCATTTTGAAAAATTTATTTTTGTCGTTCACTGTCGTCACTGAACAAGTCGACGACAAAAACAGAGTCGTGTCAAGACAATATCGTCGTCACTTTTAGTTACAGAATACGGATAATGTGACAATAGTTGTCGATAGGTATCGATAACGACAACGAGAATACCGAATTTTGATTGTCGTCGTCAGACGACGACAACGGGAATACGGGCGAATATGTTAAGGGTCTGTGATCAGTTCTTACTGTAAAATGTTTGCTATATATATATGGTCGAAAATGTGTTTTTGTCCAATGTATTGCTGCTAGTTCCTGTTCTGTAGTACTTTTATTGCTTTCACCTTTAGTGAATGCTCTCGATGCATATGCAACTGGAAGTTGGAGTCCATTATAGTTTTGAGTTAAAACTGCTCCACATGCTTGTTTGCTTGCATCTGTGATTATGCAAAATTCTTTTCTAAAATCTGGGTACTGTAATAAATTTGGTTGAACAAGTTGATTTTTTAGGTATTGGAATGCCTTTTCACATTCTGTTGTCCATTCAAATGGGACATTCTTTTTACATAATCTTGTTCTGTGCCGTGAATATTCGGCGAAGTTTTTTTTAAAACGTCTATAATAATTGCAAAATGCAACGAATCTTCTAGCGCTGTCTGCGTCCGTGGGGACTGGATAGTTATTGATAACATCAAACTTTTTATCGTCTGGTGAGATTCCTTTATCTGTGCATCTGTGACCTAAAAATGTCACCTCGTGCATGAAAAATGAACATTTTTCTGGATGTAATTTCAGATTGTGTTTTCTACAAAGTTTGAAAACATCCGTTAAGTTTGTAATCATATGTTGTTCAGAACAACCAATAACGATTAAATCATCCATGTAAAGGAAAGCTTGTGAAGGCTCTAGGCGTGAGAATGCTATTGTCATCATTCTCTGAAATGAATTAGGCGCTATTTTTAAACCAAATGGTAATCGCGTGAAGCGATATGAACCATTGCTTGTTGAAAAAGACGCTATATTTCTTGAGCTTTCCTCAAGCTCAATTTGGTGGAAACCTGACATTAAGTCAAGGCATGAAAAATATTTACCCAGTTGATCAAGAATATCGTCAATTCTGGCGAGTGGAAATTTATCTGACAGCAATTTTTGATTTATTTGGCGATAGTCAATTACTAATCGCCATTTTTTCTCTTTAGAGCCCGGAAGAGATTTCTTTGGGACTAATAAGAGTGGGCTATTGTAAGGTGAAACAGACGGTTCAACAATATTATGTTCAATTAACTTTCCAACTTGATGCTGGATTTCTTCTATTTGGCTATGCGGACATCGATAATTTTTTACGTATACTGGCTCGTCATCCTTTAGTCTCATTTTTTGTTTATAGAAGTTGTTTGTTGTGATTGGTTCGGTTTCAAGTCCGAACACATCACTATACTCGGTGCATATTTCAATAAGTTGTTATACCCTTAACCCATAAAATGGGTAAATAAGGGTATAATGGTTTTGTGCAAATGTATGTAAGGAAGCATCTCCGACCCCATAAAGTATATATATTCTTGATCAGCATCAACAGCCGAGTCGATCTAGACATGTCTGTCTGTCCGTCTGTGTGTCCGTCTGTCTGTCCGTCCGTATGAACGCCTAGATCTCAGAGACTATAGGAGCTAGAGACTTCAAACTTGAAACTTAAACTCTCCTAAGCCATGAGCAGATTAAGTTTGCTTCGAATTTTCGATAACACGCCTGGTTTCCGATAAACACAAACAACACAACAAAAAATTCTTGAATTTCAAAATTGTAAAAACGAGGTTCAATACTATTGATAAAATTATGAACATTTAAAAAAATTTGATTAAAATCGGTTAAGAAACACCGGAGATATCGCAGTTTGAAATTTGGTAATTTTGGTCATATTGGTCACTGGGTAAATATACACAAATGACTGTACGCGTTACGTATGGGGTTAAGGGTATGTCCTAGTCGGGATTTCTCGACTAGAGCCTTCTTACTTGTTTTTTAAATAAGATTGGAAAATTTTTCTTTAATTTTTTTATTATAATTTATTTTTTATTTTCTTTTTGATTTTGAACTACATCATAGTTTGAAAGTGATTCGAATTTTATGTTATTGGTACCTACTATTTGACATTTATCTGTGGTATTTAAAAATCGGACAAAAGTATTTTGGGCTGTAGCAATAGTGTTTGCAACATAAACTCCCGGTTTAATTTCCTGATTTGGAATTAAAATGTTTTCTTCTGCTGAAGACAACTCTATTTTGCGTATCACTTGTGATCTTGCTGGTAGAAGTGTGGAATTTGTACCAGAACTAAATGTTATTGGAACATATATAGGATACGTTAGGTTTTGTGGCCTAATTATAAACCAATCCTTTGAACTATTGTAATCTAATTGGCAATTAAATGTTTTTATGAAATCTAAACCTATTATTCCATCGCATGGGATTGCGAAATCAGAATGAAGTAGATGAAATTCATATGGAATAATGTATTTGTCTGTTTGTAGTTCGATTGAGACTAGTCCTTTGGAGTCTATTACTCCCTCTCCTATGCCTCGAATGTCTATAATTTTATTAGTTTGGATGTAATTAAAGACATCAGAATCTTCTTTTATAATTGAAATATCTGCAACTGTATCAATCAAAAATGTTATTATATTATTTGTTGCAACATTTTTGAATGATACAAAATTGTTGAGACTTAAGTAAACGATATATATTTTACCAGTTAGTTTTGGGTATCTGGAGGTGACTGCGAGTTTCCCGCAGTATCTTGGACAACTCGGACATTATTGTTATTTTTTCATAATTTGCGTAATGGTTGTTGCCTCGGTTGGAATTATTCCTACCTCGGTTATAACCTTGTCCACCTCTGCTGTTGTTTCTGTTATTTTAATTAGGATTGTAGTTACCTCGGCCATAGCCTCTACCTCTTTGAGGATAGTAACCACCTCCTCTATTATTGCGGCCTCGCTGAAATAATACTGTTCTTGCACTTCCAGTCATTTCTGTGCTGCAATGGATATATTTACCCATTACATCATCGAAAGTAACGAAGTTACCAGCTTCCAGTATTACCTTTAGCTTCTCATGCTCGCAATTTTTAATCATTGCAGAAATAGACTCCTTTGTTGAGAATTTTTCTGCATTGTCTGGGTCTAAACCGTTATCAATAAAGGCTGCTTCCAACTCTGTTGTATATTGGGTAGCAGTTTTGCCTTTTTGTTTTGTGTTTAGCAATTTAGCTTTTAGTACGTCCTGAGATTCTCCTTTTACGTTATCTTTAAGCTTGCTTATGACTTCGGATATAGTAGTTTCGTTTTGTACTTTGTACAGAATTGTGCCGGTTATTTTTGATTTAATAACCTCGACTGCTATATCCTCCTGGCTGCCTTTTGTTCTTTCCACAATGCGTAAAGCAGTTAGGAATCTGTTTAATGATAGTTTTTTACCATCAAATTCGGGGACTGAAGAGGAAACCTGCTTCACATATTCCCTATCTAGGGCTACCTAGTTAGTCATTTCGTCCGTATTTTCTTGGAGCGTTTCGATATCACTTTCCTCACTGTCTTCGTTTTCAATTATTGGTTTGGATTCATCCAGGTCATGAAATTGATCTGGGTCAAACTCAATCGGAAAATAAAGGTTTTGTGGAATTTGCAATTTAAAGTTGTGTCTAGCACTTACATATTCTAGTCTTGTGACTAAAGAACGTAGTAGTTTTAGACATTTATCATTGTGCTCTGTTGTTAAAACGTATTTTTTAGACGACACTAACTCACTGATTTTGTTATATGCAGTTGTTAGTATTGTCACGTGGTGAAATAGCGTGTCTACTTATATAACTGTGTCCTTATTGACAGATTTATAAGACTTTTCAAATTTTTCTTTTGAAGAATTAATTTGTTGGGCTAGTTCTTGGCAGTTCATACCGGTTGCTTAGTCACTTACTGAACGCATTGGTTCTACTTTGACAATTTGATGGACAAATATATTGTTAATCTGTTTGGGTATTCTTATATTTTTCCTTAGTAAGTCCTGATATTTATATAATTATTCGTTCTACTTGTTCGTATTGTGCTATTTTAATTGATTGCTTAAAGGTTATCCAGTTTATAATTTTTTTTTTATTCTTGGGTGTACGGTCTCAACTTCTCTAAAAAAAAATTAGAAACGGGAGGTACCTATCTAAATGTGATAGAGATTTGCATTCTCCCATTTTTACCTACTCTATGCGGAAAATTATCTTTTTTTTTTGCTATTTTTAGATTGTGATAGATTTAGATTTATATTTTGATAAATTTTATTTTTATTCCTCTATATTGAAATAGATGTTTGTTGACAATTTTTGTTCATTCTTAATTATTATTATTAATCATTGTTTTCATTGCTGCGCAAATTTAAATTTTGTCCAAGTCATTTGCCTGGCTCATAAATTTTTTCTTTAAGCATTTGTTATGTAATTGTAATTTTAATTAATAATAATATGTTTGTTATTTCTAAATCTATTTTACTAGATTCAACTTTATTAATAACGTTAGCAGTGGAATCCACTGACTTAACGTCTACTAATCCCATTGTCGCGGGAGTTATTATAATTGTATCTAAATATTCAAAATTTCAACAGATTTACTAATTCTGTTTGTATTCATTCAAAAAGTTTATAATATGAATATGGTTTTTCCATTTTAATTTGAAAAAGAGAATTTTAGTTTTTAATGCTATGCATTTTAAAGCATTAACTTAAACTTTGGATTTGTTTAAATGTATATATAAAAAAATTTTTTTTTTCAAATATTTTATATAATGCATATATTTTTTTGTTAAATTTTTGTGTATTTTACTTTTGCATTTACTGATTGATCATAATTTTTATATATTTATATATATATTGTGTATATTTTTTTTTTTCAATTTTTTGTGTATTTTTCTTTTGTATTTCCTAATTGATCAACGCAGTGATCGCCTGTCTAATATTTCGTATGGCTTTACGGGCCATACTTTATTACGAGCAACGCAATTATCGCTCAGTATTACAAAAATTTTTTTTTATATATCTATTTTATCATTTGAAAAATATTTTTATATTTAATAATATGTTGCGCGCTCTCTGTAGCGCTGCCGGACCCGAAAATGACTAAGCTTGGAACGCTAAGTGGTGCCGGTGCTGGTCTTTGCACAGGCTGTTGGGGCGCCGGTGCTGGTTTTTTCATAGGCTGTTGGGGCGCCGGTGCTGGTCTTCTTAAAACATGTATAGCTGCAGTGCGGCGACTCTAATGGTCCAGGGCAATCTGTTGGGCATTGTTTTTCTGGTTAAGTGTTGAGTTGCTTCTTCTGTGGCGCTGGTTGGAATACTTTTGAGTTTATTAATGGTATATTTTTAAAAGTGATTTCATTTGTAGAGGTTGAGCTTTTGTATTTTTGCTGCATCGACTCGATATTGTCGATTTCAGCCTGTATTTTATTGCCTGTTTCCCAACGAATTGTTGTGTTGGGGGCAAATAACAGTTTTAGGAGTTTGGCTTTTCTTTCCTTAAGCCTTTTTTCTACTCCACTGCGCCTATTTTTAGGCATTGCTCATCACCTCTACTTACTCAGTACTTTCAGCCACTTCTTGTCGATGATGTTGGTAATTCATTGTAATCTTCCAGTATATGTATGCCGATTATTGTTGATGTTGCCGCTGTTGCCGTTGCTGCCGCTGTTACCGTTGCTGCTGCTGTTTCATTCCAGTTTTAATATATGTATGCCGATTATTGTTGATGTTGCCGCTGTTGCCGTTGGTGTTGCTGTTGCTGTTGCACCTCCAGTGCTCCCTTTTTACATGTTAAGTTAAACAGATATCTTTACTATAGATAATAAAAAACGTCTTTTCGAGTTCAGCTCTAGATCGAAAGTGTTCTCTCGGTTTTATTCAAAAATATATTTGGGCTTATTACATACAATATTATAAGTGAGCTCTGCCGCTAAGAGCGTCGGCAGAGCGAGAGAGAGTTGCAGTACACATGTATATATGTATGTACAGAAGGTACATACTCAAGAAGTGCTTACGTTAGCGTTCTCACGCTACGGCCAGTCCGCATAAGTGACGGATCATATTACTGCACTTGCATATTTATGTCAGCATAAACGTAACGACAAAGTGTCGTTGACCTGTGAGTTGTTACTCTTACTTTAAGTTGGGCATATGACCACTTGATACATTGTATACTCTACAATGTTGTGGCCATATGCTCATATGGTATACAACATACTACAATATAAATATATATTATATATATATGTGTGCATACAAAAATAACTCCTTTTTTGTGAGGTGCAGTCACAGCTCCTCACAATGGCAAGATAGCTGGTGACATTCAACAAAAAACTGCATTAAATTTTTGGAAGCCACGCCCCCACTTTTACCGCCCACCTAATAAAATCCGAAAACTCTATATCTTCGCCAGTTCTTGTGCTAGAGTTATCAAATTTGGTGTGAACATTGTTAGTGACATCCGTAACAGATGTCCAACAAAATTTTGGATGCCACGCCCATTTATACCGCCCACCTCTATATCTTTCTTAGTTTTTGCACCAGAGTCTCCAAACTTTTTAGGGGGATAGAAGGTGCTATTTGCCACAGATATGCATCTCAAATTTGGCTGTCATGCCTAGCCCTTCTGCCTGATATTTATATTAAAAACCCCCATATATTACTATTTGGACACAGAATCCTTAGCTCAGCTATGTAAACTGGTATTAAAGTATATCGCAGTCGGTTCCGCCCGACTGCAATGTTTTTACTTGTTTAAGTTGGGCATTCTTGATTTAAATACTCCTTGAACTCTATTTATTTATGTAGAAAAGCCATTATTGTAATTGCTTGTCATTCGTTGGTGACGGTGTTATTTTTGAGTGATCTTGCTAAAAATTATTTTTCGAGTGTTTGTGCTGTGCAATAATTGGTTTTATTATGGTAATCATACTAAATAGTGATGGCAGATATACGTTGTACGGATTTATACAGTGACGGATTTAGGCTTGATGCCGCCCTAGGCAATGTTTATCGCGCCGCCCTTAATGTTAGAATAAATTCAATAAATTTTTATACAATGTTTTTATTCTAAATTTAAAATAACTTCATTTCGTTAGAATATAATTTTTAGCTATAACTAATAAATATTTCAGATATATAAGTAATAAACGCTAGACAAATAAATAAATGTTTTTTTTTTTTTTTGTTTTAATATTAATCAATTTTAAAATTTCTTTTTCCTGGCTTTGGTACGCGCAAAAATATCAATTATATCTGAAAAATCTAATAGTTTTTAGATTAAAATACAAATTTTTAAACAAAATAATGAGACGCGGTTTATTTCGATTTCAATAGCGATTTAATGTGGTGGCTTCAACAAGTTTTCAACGATTGACCTTAAAATAATTTTCAACTAGTAACATGAGCCACAGTCGGCTGCATGTAGTGCAAATTCGCCGTCGGCAGATTGCCGATCGGCTTAAACGTTAACATTAGAGAGCGCTTAGCATGACAGACTTCATTTATCATTTCTCTTAACTACCTTATGTTACTACAAATTAAAGCTAGAATGTTAACTACTTATGTATGTCTAATAATATAATACTATTTGCTCCAACATTCCGGCCCCGTTGATGGGCTCCGGTCTTCAACACTATTCAACAGGAATCGGCGCCAACTTGTGAATGGGCCGCTTAATAACGCCGGCCGGCGTTCTTATTTCGGCCACTCGCACCTTGCCGTCCTCTCCACGTATTGCGCGTGTCACGCGCCCGATTGTCCACCGTTGCGGGGGGGTGTTGTCGTCGTGGACCATAACGACCGCTCTTTCTGCCAGATTGGCCTTCCCTCTGCTCCACTGCGCGCGTTGTTGCAGGCTGAGCAGGTAGTCCTTGGACCACTTGCGCCAGAAGTGCAGTTTGAGCACCAACAACTGTTGCCACCGCTTCAAATATGCGGGTGCATGCTTGTTGTTGTGCTCTCCGTGCGTTGATGCGTGCGGCAGCCCCAGCATCGGCTGGCCGATGAGCAAGTGCCCTGGTGTTATGGCCTCTCCGTCGTTGGGATCGCTGGTGTCTGCCACGAGCGGCCTGGAGTTCAACAACGCCTCGATCTCCACCAGATGTGTGCTGAGGTCGTCTGGCGTGGGATTGGCCTCGCCTGCTCCTCGCACCAGCCTGTGTTTGGCAGCCTTTACTGCTGCTTCCCACAGCCCGCCGAAGTGCGGTGCCCTCGGAGAGATAAACTTCCATTGCACAGCTCTCTCCGCTGCGTACTTTTTCAGCTTGTCCTGGCTGTCTCGAAACGCTTGTTCCAGCTCCCTCAGCACGCTGCTCGCTCCCACGAAGTTCGTCGCGTTGTCGCTGTAGACTGTCTCCGGTAGCCCTCGTCTCCCAATGAACCTTTTGAAAACATTTAAAAAGGCGTCAGTGGACAGATCTGTAACTTATTCCAGATGGACAGCCTTTAAGGCGAAAAAAACAAAAACGGCAACGTACATTTTTACGGGTGGTCTCCCTCTAATTCTGTAGCTCACATAAAATGGCCCACAGAAATCCACGCCAGATACCCTGAATGGCCGACCTTCACGTAGACGGTCTGCTGGTAGATTTCCCATTATTTGACCCAGCAGTTTTGGCTTATATCGAAAGCAGTGTACGCAATTTTTAACAACTGCCGTGAATATGCTTCGGGCATTGACCACCCAAACTTGCTGCCTTAACAACCCAACAAGGACTTTTGCACCAGCATGGTAGTGCCTAAGATGCAAATGCCTGACAAAGAGGCTGACCAATTTAAACCGCTTTGGTAGCAAAAGTGGAAATTTAGCGTCATATGCAATAGGGCCGTGTAGCAAACGCCCTCCTACTCTGTAAAGAACATGGACTACGCATCAGAAGCGGCTCTGTCCTAGCTGCGGCTCAGCTCAGGGTACGGGAAGTCAGGGTTCGGTTTTGCTTGCTAAATAACGTAGGCGTCACATGACTAAAGTTCGGACAGAGCGAGGGAAGTTCCAGCCACTAGTATAATGAGGTAAAAGAGCGTTGATTCAATTTCACAGGTCAGCCATGCATCAGTCGGTCTCGGTGCCCCACCCCAAAATTAACAAAACTTAGTTATTATTCATGTTCATATTACTTCAGCGGTAGTTCATATAATTGACTTTTCTTCATAACCTTTCTTTTCTATGGTAACAAGCTATGCTTAAATATAATCTTTTAAACAACTTTAGGAAGAATCAATTTAACTTTCTTTACCCCCGTCAACTCACAAATATCGTTTAAATATTATTAATCAATTAATGGCAGGCAGTAGAGCAACGATAAACAAAATCTATAACAAGCACTTACTTCTGTTTATAGATCGCTCGTTTTGCAATCTTATTTCTTATTGATTTGTATGTACTCACACTCCGATGAAGGGTGTCCCACGCAGTCAGCAGGCCTGTTGACGACGATCTCGAGTTGTCAGCTGCTTTAGAAATAGTAAATAGTTATAATTATTTTTCCTCGCTGTCTCCGCCACATTATCTATATAACAAGTGATCAAATTAATAAGTTTGGGTTGACACTGGGGTATTGCAGGAATATCAAAATTTTGGCTTTACTTTACTTGAATTTATATTATACTTAGAGAGCTATTGTTGAGGGATTGAACTAAAAATTCTGGTGCCGTTTTGACCGGGCTACATCCGTGGGTATTTGCGAGCAAGCTAGTGTCGCCGATTAATATAGGGGGCTGTAACGTAGCCTAGGAAGGTTGTCGATCGGATAGCAAATCCGAGATGGTTACGGTGATCGTCTGGTTATTAAGCACTGTGTCCGTCGAGTGATGCGGAGGATAATTTACAGCCTTAGTTTGCTACTGCTGTACATTCCTGCCTATTATACGGCTGCGGCGAAAGATGATCAGCGCGGGGAAGGCGATACGTGTCGGCTCCACAGATAGGGGGTGGACGTCCACAAAAATAAGGTCCGAGACCCACAATAATCTCACAGTCTACTGCCTTATGGTTGGCCTGAATCCGTGTTATATCGAAATTTGTTCGATGGTCGCTTAATTGACCACAATTTTAAGATTAACTTTCTAGTTTGGACACGCGAATAAAAGTATAATAATTGCAGACTTATGCCGCGCCACGTCTGTCTTAATGCAGTTCTGGATCAAGAGAGAGAGAGAGAGCTCAGCTTTCAAGAGTGCCTAAAGCAATACTCCGAAACAAAAAGAAGAAGACTTTGACACCTGTCACATTCAGTGGATTAGCAGCTGATGATCTGAGCTTTAAGCTTGAGTTAAAGCTTTGTAAAAGTTCTACACCCACGCAAGTGACAGTAGCGTCTGAAATATTAAGCATATTGACGTGTAACGGCACACCCTCACAACTCGAATCAATTCAAATTTGATACCATTTTCCTCCACTTCATAAATAAATGGGTTTAATGACTGCAGCACTGGAGCAAGGAGTGAGGTACATCTAAGCTGTTTGAAACAAAATCGAAGTACGTATGCCATTACACATACCAGCTTAGAAAACCACGACTGACGGGCTATCAGTTGCAAAATGCAATTAGATTCTTCGTCAGGTAACCCCAGTGCACACACAATTGCACATTTCTTGTCCTCAGAAGTTTTAGTTTCGGACACTATCTCGAACTGATGCAATTGAGGCCATCGATCCTCTTCTTCCATTAAGAATTTTGGTCCATTGAACCACAAGGAAGTCACAATTTCATCTATATCAGTTCCCCTTGAAACTTAGTCTGCAGGATTGGAATCTGTAAGAACGTGACACCACACAACTCCAGCCGACAGCTCTTGAATTTCTGCGACTCGGTTCGCAACAAATGTGCCTAATGTGCCCGAGTCGCGCTCCAACCAATACAAAGTGACCTGCGAATCTGACCAAAAATTCACACTTTCTATCGTGAACTTGGTCATTGTGCTTGAAACTTGTTGCCAAAGTTTGGCCAGCAAGAGTGCTGCACAAAGCTCTAATCTGGGTATTGTCTTTACATGTAGCGGAGCTACCCTAGACTTTGCGGTGAGCAAAGAAATTCCAACATCGTTGTTGTTGCATGTTCGTAGGTATATGCAACAACTATGAGCGTTACTGGAGGCGTCAGCAAAACCATGGATTTGAACCCTTTGATACAGAGTCAAACACACGTATCTAGGGATAGAGATTTTATGCAAGTCCCGCAAGGTAGTGGTGAACTTGTTCCACGTGGTGTGTAGACTCATAGGAATCGCCTCATCCCAATCTACCTTAAGCCTCCATAAATCTTGCAGCAACATTTTCGCCTTAGTGACTATTGGACACAACAAGCCAAGGGGGTCAAACAAACGAGAAGCTATGGAGAGAATGTTGCGTTTCGTTGGTTTGAGGGATGCAAAACTATCCACGTCAAGATTATACTTGAACACATCCTCTTGAGGTGCCCAACGCATTTCAAGCGTCTTGACCGAACTTTGCTCATCTATTTTAATGCAAATTTCCTCACTGGCATTTTCTTCCCCAGACTTAGTCTGACAATTAGAAGCCCACTTGGCCAGTGGAAACCCTCCTGCTAACAATATCTCGCTGACCTGGCTGCAAATGGTGTCCAGTTCCTTTAGCGAATCTGCACCTGCCAGCATATCGTCAACGTAAAAGCAATTTTTTAATCACATCCGCACCAATGGGATGTGATTGTGCATATATATTTGCCAATTCAAACAAACAACGTACAGCCAAAAAGGGTGCTGACGCTGTACCATATGTAACAGTATTCAACCTGTATGCCTGTATATTAAGTGAAGGATGTTCTCTCCACAAGACAAGTTGGAAGTCTCTGTCTTCCTCAGAAACGTTTATTTGCCTATACATTTTTGAAATGTCGGCAGTAACGGCATATTTGTTCAACCGAAAGTTGACCAATGTTGAATACAACTCCCTCTGAATAGTTGGCCCCACCATAAGTGTTTCATTGATTGAAACTGCTGTTGATGTTTTGCTGGAAGCATCAAAACGACGCGAAGCTTGGTTGAGGTACTCTCAGGTCTTAAAACATATTGATGAGGAATGTAATAATGCTGTTTAAGAGGAGCAGACTTCAGAACGGACATATGTCCCAAATCCAAATACTCTTTCATGAAGTCATGATACATATTCCTAAGGGTATCGTCCCTTGACAATTTGCGCTCAAGTTGCAAAAAACGTCTTTCAGGAGTTTGAAAGGACAGGCCAAGAACTTTTGGATCGGTCTTAAAAGAAAGATTAACTTGAAAACGACCGGAAGGTAACTGCTGTACAGTTTTCTTGAAATGTAGTTCACAGGCCTGTTGTTCAGCTGTTTGGCGAACAGCCTTCGACTCGATTGGACATTGCACTATGGGTTTTTTTTCGTTTTTTTTGGCATAAACCCAAAAAAAAAGTGGCTCTGTTTTTTAAAAAACCTTTGATTTTTATGTTTAATATACTCTAGTTAAATAAAAAATTAATCGATACATTTTTTTACGGTCACACTGATTGATCAATAGACTGCCAAAGTCAGCTGATCACGCACGAGGTAGCTATGTGTTCAGTTCACATCAACACATTGCTTAAGTTTAATAGCTCAAGTTGGCGATACAAATAAAAAAATTCAACTTTAAATGATTGCAAGTCGTAGTTCAGGTATGTAAAACAAGAATTAAATAACATATTTGTCAATCCTATGTGTTTTTGTCCTTGTGAAACGTGTCTTGTTTATGTGTGTTTTTTTGATTAATCTTAGCAAATTTAGCAGTGTTTCGTGGAGTAGAACTCTCAAGGCACTCCAAAGTGCTTAGGTATTTAAACGCAGAATTACTAACTAATGTGTCCAGAATAATATGCAACCTCATTTGTCTGCTTTAACTTGCTTTTTCGCGAAAAAATCTTAATTTTCCAGAGGGATATGCATTTGAACATGCAGAGATGTTAGACATTTTTGTCAACCACAAACGCTCGGAGGACGCTGTCAAACAGCATATTCTGCAAAAAATTAGGGAAAATCACCTTAGTAAAAGCGTTGAAACTGAAATAAATGAAAAAGTACGCAGTTTTATAAAATATTTTGAAAGGAAATGACCACTTTGCGGGCGACAAATTCAAAGATTTAAAAATAGGCATTCTGAATGGCTTGCTAAAAAGATAACAATTGACATTGAAGTAAATTGTGATTCAACAAATAGAGGTGATCGTCCAAAAGTGGACTATGAGAACGGTAGCTCCCGGCAAAAACGAAAGTTGGCGACAGAGCTTTCAGAAGTTAATAATAACTCGGTGCCTTTGCTAGTTCATGCTGCTAGAGTTTCGGCTACAAAATCAGCAGATAAAAACATGGCTGCTGTTTTGAAAGCAGCAGGATCAAGTGAGGATTTGAGTAAAATGAAAAGAAAACTTTTTTCAAATGAGCCCGTACAAATGTCGGCTGATAGCGCTTTATCATTTTTATTGGATTTTTATTAACAGATCGAATCTATCGAAAAATATTTTTATTTTGAATTTTCCAAATAATTTTAGAACCCATGTTCGGGGAAGGGAATGTAGGCGTGGTACATTCATTAAATAAACAAATCTGAAGTTCTATTTTAACTTAAATAATTTATGTGCAAAAATATAGTTTTCCATCTTTCAATTTAAGTTGATGCCAATAACAAAAAAAAAAAGCCCCATATCTCTGGTGTTTTCCAACCGATTTCAAAAATTTTTCTACAGCTTTTCATTATTTTCTATTAAGTTTCCAAAACACATTTCACATTTACTAAATTCGATACTTTTTGTTATCGATCATATGTGTATATCGAAAACGAAAAGAGTTATCGAAAAAAAAAAAATTCGAAATTTTGTAATTATCTTACTAACGTGTGTGCAAAATTTTAAGTTTCTATCTCTCAAACTACAGTTGTTGCCAAAAAAAACGAAAAAAAACCCATAGTGCATTGGTCCAATTCCCAAAAACGATTTACTAGCGAGTCGAGAGAACAACTATGCACTTGAGCGACCGAACTTTCACTAAACTGTTGCCGAGGCATCTGTCCAGTACATTTGCCCGCAACAATCCAGCCGAGCAAAGTCTTCTGCATTATGGGAAGTTCGGAATTTAATTTAGTTTGTCCAACGCACAATAACCCATAAAACAGCTCAGCTCCTAATAATACATCCACATTGGCTGGCTTATAAAACTCCGGATCTGCCAATTTAATATTTTTAGGAATTTTCCAATGCGATATTGACATAGATTGTCCAGGCTGAGATGTGGTGATCGATTTAAGCACCCAATACTCAGCGGAAAATGAATGAGAATTCAAGCGAGATTGAATCGGTGCGCAAACCTTATTTTTACTGTCGGTAGACGCACCACCGACCATAGAAATGGCAAGGGAAGTTGGCTCACGCTTAAGCCGTAGCCTCTGTGCCATACTCTCAGACATCAAATTTATCTGCGAGCCACTGTCAAGCAAAACCCGTGCTGGATGAAACTGTCCAAATCTATCTTTAATGTTTACAATAGCGGTAGCAAGAACTACATTAAGCATGTGACCTACATATGCCTCCGAAGTTGAGGCTTGAAGTGCCGCTGCTTCACCCTGAACAGGTGCATTATATCTGTGAAGCAGAGAATGGTGAGGTTTCGAACAAACTCGACACTTTGACGCTTTGCAATTCGAAACTATGTGTCCCACGATCAAGCAATTCAGACACATCCTTTGAGCTTTAACATACTCAAATCGCTGCATAACGGAAATATAACTAAAGGCCGGACACGAATATATATTATGATCTGCAGACTTGCAATAAGTACATACAGAAAGCAATCTTTGCTCTGCATTAGCACAAGCAAATGAATAGTTGTGTTGTTGGGGTTTTTGTACTTCATTACGCAGCTTTGATTTGTCACGAGTTGATTCTTCTGTTGATAAGTATTGGTACCTCCTATTTAACTGTTTGGCACAATCTTCCCAAGATGGCAGCGTGTCATAGTCAAGCTGCTCCTCGAACCGAGATTTCGTCACCTGATCTACCTTGGCCATGACCATGTGAATAATCATTGCGTTCGAAATGTCTTTGTGGTCACCCAAAGACGACAGCGACGCATATATAGCAGACACTGTGTCTATAATAGATCTCAAACCCGACGCAGATGGTTTAGCCATGCTTGGGTAATCAAATAGCTGTGACACCGTATCGAAAAATATAAGACATTTTTTGTCGTAAACTGACTTAAGACTAGCAAGGGCCTTGGGGTAGTTACAATCTGTAAGCTAATACGGCTTAACTACACCCAATGCTTCATCAGACAAACAAGATACCAAATGATTGAATTTTTCTACATTTGTCAATGAGTCATCGTCATCTAGTAAACTTTCAAACAGGCATATAAAATTCTTAAACTCCGAATGTTTACCACTAAATTTCGGTAAACGCATTTTCGGCAGCTGAGATCGCTGGCTCGAATTCATTAAGCAGTCATGTTGTACATGTGTGTTGGATCTTGGCTTTATTGCGTTCATGAACAACGCTTTTGTCACTACACACAAATCCTCCAACGGCCCTCTGCTTTCGTTTTGTGGATTTAAACTATCCAACTCTGCCTGTAGATTCATGGCCTTCTCAATATATCCTTCTAAAAGTTCTAAGCGGCATGCTAGCTCTGTTTTGTCAGATGAAATTTGTTTTAATTTAAAGACTGTTTGCATGCGAGCAAAATCAGCACTGACCCTATCAAATTTCTGTAGACATAGCACTAACTTTGCACCAGTCTTATTTACTGCTGTTTTTTCGATTGACTGCTTATCGGACTCAGACATATTTAAACTGCAATAAAATCACACTTGTGAAAAACAAACAAAAGTTTGACAAACTTTGTAAGCGACCCTCGCGCACTCACTGCAAACGAACAACAATACGTCTAGCTTGCTTACTGAAAACACACACACGCACTCTGTGCGTAATGTGTACAAACAACGAAAAGGTCCAAGCGACCGAAAATAAGCAACTCAAACGTTTGCTGCAGCCACTTTGTGGGCAAAAGCTGTAAAATATGCGGGGTGCGGGGGGGTAAAAGCGCAAGCGAGAGAATTTGTCGCGAGCGCACAAACAATTACACAAAAAATCACGTCACTTTGACTAGCAAGCAAAGCGGGGATGAAAACAACAAGTAAGAGAATGGGCGCTAGCGCACGCACAAGCAAACCAAAGTATTGGACCGACGCAAAAGCAAAGAGAAGAAAGGTTAACGAACGCACCAACAAACAGATGTTAATGCCCAAAAAAAAACCTTGACCAAACGTTGTGTAATGTGCAAATGCAAGTGTATGTATGTATGTATGTGCCAATATTGGCATGTAGCAGTTGAATTAAGAAATGAAAATCAAAAAGAAACAGCGACACTTTGCGTTTGCACAAACACACGAATATATAAATGAAATGAATAGACCACCGTTTTGTATGTTTTACTTTTCTTTTAATATTAGTGTATTTGTTGCCGTTTTGTTTATATGAGTATCAAAAATCAGTTATGTGCACATCACAAGTGTAAGCCAAATTTTTAAATAATTTGGCGAGAATATGTATGTATTAATGTTTGAGCTTTGTTGAACTTATAATGCACATAACTTTAGTTTTTTGGCCACTTAAAATGAAAATAAACAAGGTACCAGAAATTGAGCTTTTTGGAGACAATATTAGACTTTAATTACGAAATGGTTTGTCGACTGAGTGACCGAACAAATTTTATTTAATGCTCAATTTTTGGCACAGAATACCTGAAGACTTTCTAGGGAGTCTATAGAAAGTGATCTCTTTTGGTTGTCCATGAAAACGTCAACTGGCGTCCAAGATGGCAAAGTCCAAAGGGTAGAAATTGGTAGCGTCTAATCCAACGAAGTCCAAAGGTTAGAAGTGAGTAGCGTCTAATCCAACAAAAAGGAATCCAATTGCTTTTGGCGAATTAGCACACGCCATGAGCCAACAAACAAAATGTTTAAAATAAACCGAAGTCGGCAGATTGCCGATCGGCTTAAACGTTAACATTAGAGAGCGCTTAGCATGACAGACTTTATTTATCATTTCTCCTAACTACCTTATGTTACTACAAATTAAAGCTAGAATGTTAACTACTTATGTATGTCTAATAATATAATACTATTTGCTCCAACATTCCGGCCCCGTTGATGGGCTCCGGTCTTCAACACTATTCAACAGGAATCGGCGCCAACTTGTGAATGGGCCGCTTAATAACGCCGGCCGGCGTTCTTATTTCGGCCACTCGCACCTTGCCGTCCTCTCCACGTATTGCGCGTGTCACGCGCCCGATTGTCCACCGTTGCGGGGGGGTGTTGTCGTCGTGGACCATAACGACCGCTCTTTCTGCCAGATTGGCCTTCCCTCTGCTCCACTGCGCGCGTTGTTCCTTGGTAGTCCTTGGACCACTTGCGCCAGAAGTGCAGTTTGAGCCCTACACTCTGCCTTATTTCCAATCATTTTTTTTTTTACTTTAAACTTTAAATCTCTCCAAACCTGAAATTTAATCATTTGTTGAAATCGCGGAAATCTAATGCAGTAAACCAAAATACCTTTTGCCAGCCATCGCCATTTCTTATCGGCGGTCCAAAAGCGTTTAATATGGTACTTATTTTTGCCCATTCTTCATTGAAGTTGCATGGCACATGTCCTCTTTTGAACCCCTTTTGCCAAAGATGGATTTTTTTCCATTTCTTCAACAAGTTTTTCGAATTATTTGGAATTTGTAATTTTTATTTTGAAAAATTTATTTGTGTCGTTGACTGTCGTCACTGAACAAGTCGACGACAAAAACAGAGTCGTGTCAAGACAATATCGTCGTCACTTTTAGTTACAGAATACGGATAATGTGACAATAGTTGTCGATAGGTATCGATAACGACAACGAGAATACCGAATTTTGATTGTCGTCGTCAGACGACGACGTTTTGCGTCGACGACGACAACGGGAATACGGGCGAATATAATACTATTTGCTCCAACAATATCATTATACTCAATTTCTTAAACTAGTTGAGCTTCAATAGACAATAATGCAAGAGCATTAAGTCTATCTTGACCCATACTGGCACGTAAATAGGTTTTTACTCTTTTTAAAGTAGAAAAGATCTTTCTCCTGAACAATTTGTAGCTGGAATACTCAAAACAATACGTAAAGCAATATCATTTGGGTAAACATCTCGAAGACTACGTGAGTGTAATACATTGCATATATTTTGTGAATATTTGCTGAAGAATCTTTAAGGTGGTAATGTAAATGAATACATTCGTTGCCTAATGTCTCTTCTAAATCGTCGGGATACTTGTCGACTAATTTATTGGCAAGATTTTTTAATTCGGTTGTATCTATTTCAGATAAATTATCGAAGAAATTAAATTTTTTCGTTAAGCTTTTCATATGCACTTTTACGTCCGGCCAATTGCACACTCAGAGTATCTAAAATAGGGTAATAAACACAGACACAAACTAAAGCACCAAACACACAAAGAAAACGCAAGCAGAAAAGTTAACCGCATGCCTGATCGTGCCCGCACGTAATTCCACTTTTAACATTTAAGAGCGAATTGCCATGTCTTTACATTACATAGTCTTTGATTAAACAAAACAAAGTCAAACGCGTAAAGACCTCTGTTAAGCGTAGCGCTCTTGTTTTGCATTTACGATCACATAAATAAAACACTCATAAAACAAAATTCTTTAAATTTTTATTTATACTTATAATAAACACATAAATGTAACTATATATGTAAACTGGTTTAATATATATCAGCTTACATAAATAAACCTAACGACTTTTCATGAAAAATTATTTGTGTTAATAGTTAATAATTCTGACATTTAAATAAATACCGCAATGATATTTAAAGTTAAAAACGAATTGCGAACTTATTAAGATTTAGTAATTTTCAAAAGCTTTGTAAGCATATGATTAATTTCAGTAATAAAACAAAAAGTAAAGAACATCATTCGATAAAGACTATATTTGATCTTTTAAAAAATTAAAATCTTATTCATAGACTGAAAAGTATAATACAAGTAAAAACGTTGCAGTCGGACGCAACCGACTGCGATATACTTTGATACCAGTTCACATAGCTGTGTTAAGGATTCTGAGTGCAAATATGTAGTAATATATGATGGTTTTGGAGACTCTAGCTCGAAAAATGACAAAGATATAGAGGTGGGCGGTATAAGTGGGAGTGGCATCCAAAACATTGATGTACACCTGTTACGGATGTCACTACCAATGTTCATACCAAATTTGGTGACTCTAGCTTAAAAACTGGCGAAAATACATGAATTTCGGTTTTTTTTTCTTAAGCCGATTGGGCATGTCCCGTTGTTTTGGGGCGTGGCATCCAAAGTTTTGGGGCGTGGCATCCAAAGTTTTGATGCGTAACTTTGTCAAATGTCAGTATCTATCTTTATACAAAATATGGTGGCTATAGCTTCAAAACTGTAGAAGATACAGGAATTATTGTTCATAATTAGGGGCTAGGGCCGGAAGAGGTGGGCGTAGAATCCAAACTTTTAGTACATTTTTTTGGGGAATGTCACCAGCTATCTTGCCATCAAATTTGGTGACTCGAGCTGCTGAAGTGTGGGATTTATAAGCGTTTTTGTTACTTTCTTAATTCATAATCACCTCTTGCTTTTAATTCTAATTCTAATTTTTGGATTCTTTCCTCTTTTTATACCCTTAACCCATAAAATGGGTAAATAAGTGTATAATGGTTTTGTGCAAATTAAGCCTCTCCGACCCCATAAAGTATATATATTCTTGATCAGCATCAACAGCCGAGTCGATCTAGCCATGTCCGTCTGTCCGTCTTTCTGTCCGTCTGTCTGTCCGTCTGTATGAACGCGTAGATCTCAGAGACTGTAAGAGCTAGAGACTTCAAACTTGCAACTTAAACTCTCCTTTACCATGAGAAGATAAAGTTTGCTTTAAATTTTCGATAACATTTCTGGTTTCCGATATACACATGTGATCGATAACAAAAAATCTTGAATTTCAAAATTGTGAAAATGAGGTTTGAAACTACGGATAAAATAATGAACATTTAAAAAATTTGATCGCAGTTTAAAGTTTGAACATATTAGTCACAAATGACTGTACGGGTTACATATGGGGTTAAGGGTATGTCCTAATCGGGATTTCTCGACTAGAGCCTTCTTACTTGTTCTAATTAAAACTTTCTTAATTCATAATCATCGCTTGCCTTCTCTTCCTCTAAATTAAATTTTATTTGTTCCAATTTGAATTTTTCGTGCTCCAGATTCAATAATTGCTCGTGTTTTTTTGATTCCAAAGCCAAATGCTCGCTTCGCAGTTTTAGTCGCTCGTCTTCGGAATTTCAAAGCCTTTCCATAGACGTTTCCACTCGGCGTTTTTTGAACTTGGGCTGTTCGGGTTCATCCACAAATGTTACATCCTGATTCGATGATTGTTTCCCGGAGTTATCTGTGTCCAAGTCAAACACATTTGGTGAAACCAAAGTGTCATATTCCACGACGGCAACTTCCCTTGTCTATTTAAATATGTCTGTCAACATTTCAAAATGCGGACATATTTTGTAAACTGTTTCTGAAATAAATTATTTGAATGCATTACAAATATGGAAATTATTACAGAATGTTGTAAAATTTACCCTGCACTGTGCTAAAGCCATCGTACTCTTCAACCCCAGCACCTGTTGACTGTAAAAATGCACTTGCCTTAATTTGAAGTGCCTTCAGATGTCTCATTTTGCTCCTTGCCAAATGCCACTTTGTTTCAATCTTTAATTCCTCTTAATCAAATTTACTTACTTTTGCAGCCAAAACTCGCCCAGTGTGACCTAATTTCATTACATCAGTAATCTCGAAAACGGTTATTTTTATTGGTAGTCTGGCAACCCCTAAATAACACATAATGGCACTATAATAGCAAACATACCCAGGGGCATGTTATGATATGTTATGCTATGTTATAAAAGCTATAGTGTGTTTGTTATAAGCTCTCAAATAACACTTTAGTACTATACGCACATAGCACAGCAAGTGAATACCCTATGTAAGTTTTGCATTCAGAGCTTACGCAAAGATAAAAGAGTGAGCGTAAGTGCTGCGAGCGCGATATCAAATTAATTTAAGCCGCCTCTTTGGAATTTTGATCAAGAGCGGATTCACACGAACGACAACTACAGTCACGTTATGTGAATGTATTCCCTTTCAACGTGCAGCATGCTGCAGGTGTATTCACCGCTTAACAATAATTACCTATTAACGTACTCTTGCTCCCCAGCATCACTTCTCTCCCGCTCTATTTCACCGTTCTTGCGGTTTAATCCAAAGACCATACAATCTAAAGACAAGACAAGTCTCTCTCGAGTGTAACTCAAACGAAACAAATGCGGCTACGATTGGGATTTTTGCGTTTGCATTTTTCATTTGGGTTTTTGGTTTGTGTGTTTGTTTTCTCGTCGTTTGTTTTGTCCGTTTCGAAACGCACTTTTTTGCTATCAGCTCTGGTCACCCGCCCCTTGCTAATTTTCTGACATCCAGCTGGTGTATAAAGGAGAACAAACCAAGACAAAACAAATAACACCTTTGCTTGCTTTATTTATTGGCATCCAGTAGGTGCATAAAGGAATAGCAAACATGATCTTGATAGAAAAGTGCGAGACAATAATAAAATATTGCCGCTTTTCACTTCTCTTGTTGTTGTTGTCCAACAAGTTGAACTTGGCATTGCTTGAGTGTGGCAATTTTCGACTTTTGATGAATGGACAAAAATTAAAGGGTATCATTTTGTGACTTTGTGCAAATGTCATGAAATGAACAATGTCTTTGATTAGTTCTTTTAAAAATGTTGTGACGAGTCACATTTTTGTTACTAATTGTTACATCGCACTATGGGTAAAAAACCCGATTTTGGTGCATAAACCTATTTATTTTCTTAATTAATTTTTATGAATGGCCCATACTAATCGAATCTAGACATCTTCATTTCAAAAAAACCGCCCTCCAAAAATTTTTGGTGTTGCCACTCCAACAAAGTCAGCTGTTCGAGAGGCTTTGCTATATCGTTAAATTGGCGCGAAAAATTGGCAAACTTTACGTGCTTGTTGTTTTCTGTGAAAAAAAGTTTAATAAATATGAAAATGGAAATTCCTTGCAAAGGTATTTATTAATGCAAATTAGCTTAAACATTTGATTTTATGTGTCTTGTTGTCCACCTGTGAACTGTTTTATATGTGTATCTTTATAGATTATTATTATTATTAATAGCACAGACTTGCAAAAGAGTAAGAACGAGAAATTTATTACAAAAGTGTCCTTATTGTCATACAACTAACCGTTTTTGCTCATTTTTGCTCCTTTTCGCTAAACTTGCGTTTATGTAGACACATATGTGTTTGGTCACGGGGCTCTTCTTGCAGTTTGGGAAAGCAACAAACGCTCGCGAGAAGCATTGGAGACTTACATATTCGACAAATTGAATGCCGATCATCAAAATGAAACAATAATAAAAACAATATCAACTAAAATTACTAACTTTATAAATTACATAAATAAACATTTGCCTCGATGCTGCCGAAACATAAAGCGACTTAGACAAAAACACGCTATGTGGCTAGCCGGTAATATGACTATACTTTCTGATAGAAATGAATCCCCACAGAAGAAAGGTGGTCGTCCAAAATTGTCATATGAAGCTGCTGGTAAACGACTCAAAATAAAGTTGGCATCTGAACTTGCGGTAGAAAATGAAAATTCAACTCCTTTGTTACTACACATTTCCGCCAGAAAATCAACAGAAAATGAAATTATTAAAAAAAGTGATAGAACTGAATCGCTGGCTCCGAGTCCAATAACTTATGAAAAGGCATTTGCTTTTTTTATGGAAAATGGATTTACTAAGCAGCAATACATAAATGTAAAACAAATTAGTAAACAACATAGCTGCGATATTTACCCCCCTTATTCGAAAATAGCTGAGGAGAAATTAAAATGTAGACCTGCTGGAATAGCATGGACAGAAAACAACATGTAATTCTGATCGCCATAAATTGTCATTACCCTGTAAATTCGGAAAAATTCAAAATATTCTGTTCAGAAACTTTTTCTATGTATATGGCTAATTACTTTTGGTACCCCATGTCGCCAACAGTGCACAAAGTTCTAGTACATGGATACATAATCATCGAAAAATCGATTGTTCCTGTTGGCTCTTTAGCAGAAAGTGCATCAGAAGCAAGACACAAACTTTTTAAGGCTGACAGAAAAGATCATGCCAGAAAATGCAGCCGGGTTGACAATATGTCAGATGTTTTTCACAGAGCTATGGATTCGTCTGATCCCCTATTATCTAGTTTTTGCTCAACAAAAACCAACCGGATGCCTCTGCCAGCAGAGGTTGTAGATCTTTTGGATTCGCCAATCATATCCCCAGGCACAGAAGACACAGATGAAGAAAATTGTAACGATGATGTAAGTGACACTTTTGAAATAGAATTAGAGGAAGAGGTACCAGACGATATTGAAAACTAAAAAACAAGGAAAAAATAAAAAGAGTAAGTTAAAATTGTTGAGTTATTAAAAAAAATTAATCGAATTTTTTTTCAGTGTTCTTCAAATGTAACAATGGATCCCAAATATGTGACCGGTTTTTTTCTATAATGTAACACCAAATAGGATTAAAATTATAATTTATAATAATTACTTATTTTAAAATGTATTTTTAATCACTGTGCGGTGGACAAATTAAAAAAACAAAAACCAAAATTTTGTTTAAGTTTAAATAATACACCAAAAAAAGTTTCAAGTCAATATCTTAAAAACTAAAGTTTATGCACCAAAAACGGTTTTTTTGCCCATAGTGCATCGGCCGGGAAAGATGTTTCTTTGTTATTTGGTATATATATATATATAAATAAATATATATTTGTTAAGCAGTAAAGTAATTTAGGCTTAGGGGCAGCTCGGTCACACTGATCGCAGCAGGCCACCTCCCCCTCAAACTGGCAGCTTAAAGCTCTTTCCCTTAGGTCCACCAGGAGAAAATAAGACGGACGATCGAGCACGGAAGAGCAAAAAGGCAAACGAAGAAGCGCCAAGAGAGCGCAGCGGAAGAGTAGGCCAAACGGGCGAACCGATTAACGCTCTGACCGAATCGGACAAGCGGGCAAGCACAGCAGCGCGTGAGTGTGTAAGCGAAAGAAAAACGGCAGCCCCACGCAAAAGAGGGACGACTCGACATATTTCAAGAGAGCGCAGCCGCGACGGGAAGCTCACAACCACTATAAAAGCAGGGTGGCGGCTGCCGATCGGTCTCTAGTATCACAGTTTTCTGCAAGCGATAGCAGCTCGACGCCCTATAAACAAAGTGAAGACACCGCCAACAACCGAAATTAACAGCCATAGCCGACAACAACAGCAGTCCACATAGCAGGGCAACCACCAACAACAACAAGGGTTAACTACAGTGATCATCGACAACAACAACTACAACACTCTACCAACATCGGAGCCGGTAAGCTTGCCAGTTTCCCCTCCCCTCCCCATGTTAGTTCTGGTGCGATAGGTAGGGCATCGAAAATTAAAAGTAAACAAACAAGGAGAATAAAAGGAAATAAGAAATAAAATAAACCAAAGGTGTTACATTACGAGTGTGCAAATAAGATAAAAAATAAAATAAAAGTTTTCAGTGACAAGTGCAGAGCGGTCGCAATGCCAGTGCCTCCTACGCTGCTCCAGATTTATCGTCGACTCACACTGGATTTAACGTGGAGTCGCTGAGGTCTGGAACAGCACATGCCGGATCCACGACTTGGTGCCACCCTGGCTTTTACGGGGGCATACAAGCGCGGATAGGCAGGAGCCACTGTACCGCTGCTTGCTCTGCGTTGCGGCTTAAAGCCCGTTGCCTGGTTACAGTTCTTTCCAGCTTTAGGCTTCCTTCGGCGGCAAGTGTGCAAATTCTTTTTTTTTTTTAATTTATTTCTGGCCAGCAGTCAGCTCAGGCGGACTGTTGCGTCGCTTGATTGTCCAGTTTCCCAGCAACTTTACAAATTTTCTTGTAACGGTGGCCCTGGAGAGGCTGAGCTTACCCCAGCCTTTGAAACGCTACCTTTCAGGTGGCGCCCGAGCAGGGACTCTGGCAAATTTAGACAAGCATTAATAAGAACTACTAAAAAAAAAAAATAAATAAAGAAAAAGCCTAGTTTTGGATAAAAATTTGTACGACTTAGAAAGACATTTTTTAAATAAATTAAGTTTCTTTTTCGCACCGCTTACTAGAACAAGACATGTGACTTACAAATATATAGCCATCGACACCTGTTTTCGTAGACATAGACATAGTCACAGAAATAAGCATCGCCAAATAGGAACGACCGGTACAGCGTCGTTACCAAAACAAAAGGGCAGAGGTGTATGTATGAAACTACACAAATCCCAGGCTCACACACATAGACATAAGCGTTCGATAGGCATAGGCACAGGCGACAGACATACATAGGCATACACATATGTACACGTATACACACACATACACATACATATGAACACGCACACATATACATAGTCGTTTATATGGGCACACGCATACACAGACTTACACACATACATAGTCACACGCATACATTAAGGCATAAAATCTACACATACACAAGCTTAAACATACACAACACGATCCCGTGAAAACGGCGATACGTTTACGCTTGCCCGGGGAAGCACACACAAACCGCGTCCGAAGTAGCTTGCGCAGCGTTACCACGGCGAACAAAAGTCGATTTCTGTCTTGGAAGTAGGGGATTAACAAGTGTAACATTCAAAGCTCAGGGAAGTAACGAGCTTCTAAGTAGCTTGGGCAGGGGGGTACAAGTCAAAACCGTCTTCAGCAAAATAACCGAACAGGGCTCTCTCAATCGTCGCAGGAGTGTACTTCGCAGGAAATATTTGTCACAGGAGAATCATAGAGACCTTGACCCCGGAACATCCAGTCGTCCCAATTTACAATTAATATATGTTTTTTTTTTAACTAAATCCTTTCCCAGAGTCTAGGAATTATTATTATTCTCTTTCACGCTACACAAGGAATTTTAGCATTAGCAATATCGCATCGAACTGCAGCAGGAGGAGATTGGGAACTCAAGCAAGCCCATTTTACCGAGTAAAAATAAAAATAATAAAAATAAAGCAAGCCGCCACGCTCGGCTGATTTAAGGACATCTTTCTTCTTTTTTTTCCTGTGATAATCAGAGCCAGTGAGCAGAGTCGATCTGCTACTTCTTTTTGCCAGTGGAAAAAAAAACCCCCAAGAAGTCAACGGGAAAAGGTGACGAAGAACTGGCAAAAGGATGGTCGGAGTAGCTTGAATTTCGTACCGGCGCAAAGCCGAACTGGAGGCCTTCGCGGATGAGTTCGGTTTCGAAAGGACAGGAACCGTGGAGGAGCTTCGCAGTCGTATGAAAACGTTTGTGGGTCGAAAAGACTACCCAGCCGATATTCGGGCTCGATTGGAGGAGTTAGAAAATTGTTATGGAAAGGCTCGGACAAACGACGCTAAATTCGAGTCGTCGTCGCAGCGTTCTCGGAGCCCATCGCTTACCCAATCTGAAACAGGCTCCCTAGGCGAGGCCACGCCCGCGCACTCACGCGCCCGGTCACCGCCAGAAGAACGCGTGATACCCAGCAGAACATCAACCAAGGATCCCGGCAGCCCAGGTACCCATTACCTTAGTATTCCGGTACCAACGCTACAACCTCGCCCGTCACGATCAACCGAACGAGGGGCCTTTTCCATGCTACCTAACCGTAACGAGGTCCCAGGAGCGTTGATGGTCGAACGAATGCAGCGATGGGGTGTCATTTTCGAAGGCACTACTGACCCGTTGCGTTTTATTGAACGGTTAGAAGAGCGGGCTACATCTCACCGGATCAACAGTCGATATTTAGCGCAAGGGTCCCTGAACTGCTGACAGGTACGGCAGAAAACTGGTTTCGGACCAGCCGCTTGCAGAATGAGCCCTGGTCAACTTACCGCAGGGAACTCTTAGATTTCTTCTTACCCCCACATTATTTTCAACGACTGGAAGACGAAATCAGGATACGCTACCAAAGAGACAACGAAAGCTACAAACAGTATCTGGTGGACATCCGTCTTATGATGAGCCGAGCTGGGTTTACCGAAACCCAAGAATTGGAGAGAGTCTACGAGAATCATTTTCCGGAGTACTAGCTGTACGTGCGTCGGACGGACTTCAGGACATTCAAGCAACTGACGCAATTGGTGGTGAACTTTGAGGTCACCCGGGAACGAGAATACCAGCGTCGGGCAAAGACGAAACCCAGAGTTAGCCAACATGCGCCATACATGAGCAGTCCCCATAGCGTCGCCACGTTCGACGCTGCCACAGCCAACAGCAAAGCACTGTCGCCGTGGAGGCCACCCCAGACAGCGGCGCTACCGGAAACCCCCATGCCGACGGACCTCGCCAGCCGGAGCAATACCGAGTCGCCAGTAGATGTGCGAACCTCCTGCCGTAACTGCGGCACTCCTGGACATTTTGCCAAAGACTGTCGCGGAGTTAGATTGCTGTTCTGTTGGCAGTGCGGCCGACGTGGAGTCAGGTCCATTGAGTGCTGTCAACCGCGAGAATCGGGAAACGCACCGCGCCTCTCACCAAAACCGGAACAGGTGGGAGCGCCGAACAGCGAGTTCCGGAACTAGAAGGTGTCATACGATTGCAGGACGGGCGGTTGGCTGCGAAAGCGAACATTGAGTCAGAGTGGATGGTAGCTACGTTGGACACGGGAGCCACGCGGAGTTTTCTCAGTGAAAAAATGGTCCAGCAGATTGAGAACGACGATAACAGGCGGACGGTAAGAACGCTGATAGCCTTGGCAGATGGCACGCGGATGGAGCTCACCCGAGCTATACAAGCGGAAATCCATATTGGACAGGTCCGAGCTTGTATCCTTATGCTGGTGCTTCCTACGGCTCTAGACGACGTCCTCCTGGGATTGGATTTTTTCAGTGCGGTTAACGCCAGGTTGCAGTTTGGTGGCTTCTGCATCCCGCTTAGCTTACCCAAGCCCAAGACGACGCTTCCGTGCCCCAGCCCGCGACTCAAACCAACGAAACACCGTCGTACCCAGTCCGCCGATGTTTCCAGACGACACCGACGACAACAAGAAATAACGAGTTACCAACGAGGACAAACCAACAATAACAACGAGACCCACGAACACAGCGAAAGCGACGCCGGCACCCGCGCGGCAGTCGCCAAAATCAACGAGAACCCGGAACACAACAGCGAGAGCAACGCCGGCATCTGAGCGGCGGTCGTAAACAAAGATAAAAGCAAGGGACCGAGTTGGGGCAACGTCCGCATCCGCGAGACTGTCGACAAACAAGAGGGTCGTCAGGAACCCATCGAGGATGCCAGCAGCCTAACAGAGGCCTCGCAAACACATGAGACGAGCACCAGGGGCGAAGTTTTTCGAGTTCACCACGGGACCGCGACCAACAACGTACTTGGACCTAAGGATCCAGAGGCTATGCGACGGAACCCCTTTCGGTCGGAACCGTCAACCGACGAAAAACCTGACAAACGACAACACCAACGAACCATGGAAACTAATCCTCCGGAGACATTGGCGTGCGTGGCAACCACAACCCACCAGCAAGTGGCGGACATAGGAATTACCATTTCGGAAGCAATCAAGCAGCAGACAGAAGCTGAAACCACGGAGACATTGGGACCGGAAGTACATCAGTTCCTGGAAAAGGAGTTGGCTCAGTTCGAAGGAATGAGCGGGGTGTCTAATATCACCGAACACACACGGAGAGACGCGGATGTGCGTAGATTTTCGGCAGCTCAATGCCAAATCAGTGCCCGACGCATATCCCTTGCCGCGCATAAATTCCATCTTGGAGAAATTGCGCAATGCCAGGTATATTAGCACGTTGGACTTGAGGAGCGGGTATTGGCAAATACCCATGGCCAAGACCAGCCGAGAATACACAGCATTCACAGTGCCTGGCCGCGGACTGTGCCAGTGGCGCGTCTTGTCCTTTGGACTACACTCTGCGCCAGCTACTTTTCAACGGGCTTTGGATAGCGTTATCGGACCGGAAATGGAACCTCACGCTTTCGCCTACTTGGACGATATTATCGTCATCGGTACCACCTTGGAGGAGCACATACGCAACCTTAGGGAGGTCTTTCGAAGACTGCGCCAAGTCAATCTCCGATTAAATCAGAAGAAATGCGCTTTCTTCAAGCGGAAGTTAGTATACCTGGGACATGTAATCAGCGAACAAGGAATACACACCGATCCAGAAAAGATTGCAGCCGTTCAGAAGTTGGCAGCCCCTACGAATCTAAGAGAGCTTCGTCGTTGCCTTGGCATGGCCTCTTGGTACCGACGATTCGTACCAAACTTCGCGTCAGTAGTGCAGCCGATGTCCCAACTACTTCGAAAGAGCAGACAGTGGAAGTGGGAGGCGTCCCAGCAAGCAGCCTTCGACCAACTTAAGCTATTGCTGACCGAAGCACCGGTACTTACTTGCCCAAATTTCGCCAGCAAGTTTTCTTTACAGACCGACGCAAGTAATTTCGGCCTTGGCGCCGTACTAACACAACATGGGCAGGATGGAGAAGGAGTCATCGCTTACGTCAGCAGGAGGTTACTGAAAGCCGAGGAAAACTATTCTGCAACGTATAAGGAATGCTTAGCCATCGTCTGGGCGATCCGGAAGCTGCGATATTATCTGGAGGGGTACAGATTCGACGTTGTGACAGACCATCAAGCGCTTAAATGGCTCAACACCATCGAGAACCCTACTGGAAGGATCGCACGATGGGCTCTTGAATTGCAACAGTACCAATTCGACATCCATTACCGCAAAGGACAACAGAACGTGGTCGCAGACGCCTTATCTAGGCAACCGTTGGAATTCCTCCAGAGCGCACCACAGTGGGGCCTCTGCCGGAAAAGCGTTGCATAAATCATTTTTTTCATGAACGCGTTTGGCAAAAGTAAAACATGTAATCGACAGAGAATACTTCAAAAATAATGGATCCAAAATATTTTTGAAATCGGTTAAAAATTATGGCTGCTAGAGCTTATCAAAGTTGAGAAATATTAAGTGAGTACGAATAAATGACAATTTTTACGAAAATTCGCCACTTTCAAAGTAAATATTGGGCGATATAAACCACCAATCTTCGATCTATTTTTTTTATATGAAAAGTATGTTCAATGTTAGTATTTTGTATTATAAAGTTTGAATATAACTGAAATACTTATTAAACTAGAAACGTTTAAAAAATACACTACATTTTCCTTATTTTTGAACTTTCGTGGAATAGAACTCATAGGGATAAGACGGGATAAATGTGGGACCACTTGCATGTGATAGATGAAATATATACCTTTCATATGTTTTTGGTCGCAATCTGCGGAAATCTGCGGAAATCGATATAAATCCAAAAAACTAGGTGTACGTCGCGTTAAAAGCACGCGGCAGGTATAAGGAAGAAGAAGAGCGCATGCAAATTTGGCTGTAGCGGGTGTGTTGTTTATTTATAACATTGCTATATGTTGTATTATAAGTACTACCTGACTATATGTACCCCCTTTAATAAATGTTGAGTTTATAATTACCGGCTTGAAAAGGGTGTGAAAGGCAGGTAAATATAGTTTTAGTTGATGGAAAATTGCGGAAATACAGGTAATTTTTTTTTTAGAATTTCGCCGTTTACCTATTTTGAATGAAAATCAATACCTCATGTTTTTTTACCAAAAACATTGGAAAAGGGTTATACCAATTTTGCTTTTTTACCTAACTTACCCAAAATATATGGTATATAGTGCAAAAAATTGCACTTGATTGCGACAGTTGTATTTTAACTTCATAAGATAAAGCACTACAAGCAATTTCCCGGTTGAATAGTATTTTTCAATATAATTCACTAACTTTTTATTTAAAAGCGGAATAATGAATTTAAAAAATTCTACGATTGAAACCTACTGTTTTCAAACCAAGAGTGGAAAAACAATCACGATTAACTTTCAATTTTTCCTGACAATGATTGGTGGAAAAGTCTTAAATGAAATTACAAACACCTCCTCAACTTCAAGGTGTCCTATTTGTAAAAAAAAAAAAACTCAAAAGGACTTTCACAACTTAGACGACTCAACGAGTGACGAGAACTGCTACGAATATGGAATTTCTCCCTTGCATTGCAGAATAAAGTGTATGGAATCTATTCTGAAGCTAGCCTACATACTTCCAGGAAAAACAGCAACGGATAATACACCTCGTGAGGATATACAGAGTAAAAAGGAATTATACAAGCTGAGTTCTCTCGGAAGTTGGGATTGAAAGTTGACTGCCCAAAGCATGGATACGGAAATACGAATGACGGAAATACTTCAAGGCGATTTTTTTAAAATGATAAAATGACATGTTTGATAACAGGTGTTAATCATGAGATCATCAAAAGGTTGGCTGTAATCCTAAATGTTATAAATTGCAAGGAAATGATAAAAGGTGCAAAATTTGGCGAATACACATCACAAACAGCTCAACTTTTGACTGATTTGTATCCTCAGAAAAAAACCTACCCCCACGGTACATAGGATTTTGGCTCATGGAGAGGACTTAATAGAGTATCAATGCTTACCAATTGGGAAGCTTTCTGAAGAAGCACAAGAATGTAAAAACAAGGACTACAAAAGGTTCAGATACACAAATACGTGCAAAATTTCTCGGGCTCGACAAAATGAAGACCTTTTTAACATGCTGGCAGCCTCATCGGATCCACTTCTTGCATCGCTTAGACATGTGCGATCACGAAAGGATATGGAAGGAAGCAACTATAGTTTCGAAATGTTAAGTTTATTGGATATGAACATTAATGTTGATGATCATTTTGTTGAAAATCAGTCATCAATAGCAAATACTATGAGTGGGTTTGAACGAACGACAACGAGTGCTCAAAGAATGCCACGACCAGCCAGCTGCTGGACACCTCGGGATCAGGAAAACTACGACACGGGTTTGTCAGCGGTACTACTGGCCTCGGATGTTCAAAGACGTGGCCCGCTATGTAAGGAAATGCCCCACTTGCCAGAAGTTCAAGGCCGAACAGATAAAACCCGCAGGCCGGATGCTCACTCGACAAGCAACAGAACCCTTCACCACGGTTTGCGCCGACTTTATGGGACCGCTACCGAGGTCAAAGCTGGGAAATACGGTCCTGCTCGTCTTCGTGGATTTGTTCACCAAGTGGGTGGAATTAGTCCCTCTTCGTCGAGCCACCACCCCATATTTGGAGCGGGCGTTCCGAGATTGAAACCTTAGTCGTTTAGGGGTCCCCGGCAAATTCATCTGTGACAATGGAACCCAGTTCACAAACCGCTCGTTTAAGGTTTTTTGCAAACGCCTAGGTATGTCACTGGAACATACTGCGCCCTACAGCCCTCAACAAAATCCGACAGAGAGAGCAAACCGGTCGATCAAAACGATGATCGCCCAGTATATAGACGGACCTCAACACACCTGGGACATACTGTTACCAGAGATCCAGTTAGCCATCAATAGCAGCGTGTCGGATACTTCCGGTTTTAGCCCAGACTTCCTAGTACAATGCCGAGAACCCAGGTTACCCGGAGCCTTGTATGAAGAAGCCACTTCAGGATCTGGACGAACGCCTACCAACCCAGAAGTTCGGGCCGAGAAGATGCAAGAGATTTTTCTGGAAGCACAGGAAAATGCACAGCGGGCTTCAGCCGGACAAGAGCGGTACTACAACTTGCGACGACGTGACTGGCGACCTACCTTAGGCAGCGTGGTGTTGGTGAAGAACCACGTACTTTCCCGAGGCGCCGATGGATTCGCCGCAAAGCTGGCCCCACGCTACGAAGGACCGTATAAAGTAATAAAGTTTGTTTCTCCCAACGTTCTTAGGGTTCGCCAAGTTGACACCGGCCGCCAACGCACAGCCGGATTAGCGGATGTCAAGGCATTTCGAGAAGACGAAGACCCCGAAGCCGATGACAACGACGAGCGACACGAGCGACGAAACAATAACATTAGCACGACAAACGACAACGCCAACAACGACAACAGCCGGCAACACAAGGACTAAGAATATTTCGGTGGAGTAGTCTTAAGATAACCTTTGTGAACCTAGTTTTTCCTCGCACCAGGACATAAGTCATTCGTTTTGTAGAAAAAAAAGGGGATAAAGCCCATTGATATTCCGCAGGACACATGAGTTATGGATCGCCGCGCCACAGCCAACGCGACGCTCCGTCCATACGACAACTTATCGTCTGAGTCATCGGGGGAGGACGAGCCAGCAGCACCGGCCAGCAACGACCGCCGTGACCCGATGTGGGCGACACCTGGTTGGGTAGGCTGGGACTGGGTCCCTGACTACAGCCGGCGATTTCACGGAGAAGACAATAACAAGGCCGAACGCGCACGGAGTCCGGACAGCGTCAGCACGGAGTACCGGCCGATCACCCTTCAAGCTTTGCAGCAGTGGCCCCCGCTGCCCACTTCGACGACTGACGCGACAGCAGACCCGGTCGTAGACGTGCGGCGAGTCGCCGTGGTTAGCGACCACCGAGGCATGTCGTCAACCAGGACACGCTACTACTCAGCCGCCGACGATGGGCCGAGCACGTCTACGGCCGCCCGACGCGCGCCACAACCAGAGGCACCGCCAGACAAGGCTTCGATCGCGGACCTGAACCTGTCCTTCGAGCTAGAGGACATACAGGCTCTCTTGGGACCCTCAGTCGACGTTGGCACTTTGACCCAGGAGTTGTTGGAGGAGCACGAGAAGTGGGTCGAGGCGCCGTCGGACTGGAAGGCCGAGACACCACGGCGGTTATTTCCAGCGTGCTTGCTGGAGACGGTGCGTCTAAGCCGTGTGGAGGGACGTTGGCACCGTCGGTTCGTGATCACGGTCACAGGAGGAAGTTTCCAAGATGTTTCTTTGTTATTTGGTATATATATATATATATAAATAAATATATATTTGTTAAGCAGTAAAGTAATTTAGGCTTAGGGGCAGCTCGGTCACACTGATCGCAGCAGGCCACCTCCCCCTCAAACTGGCAGCTTAAAGCTCTTTCCCTTAGGTCCACCAGGAGAAAATAAGACGGACGATCGAGCACGGAAGAGCAAAAGAGGCAAACGAAGAAGCGCCAAAAGAGCGCAGCGGCAGTGTAGGCCAAACGGGCGAACCGATTAACGCTCTGAGCGAATCGGACAAGCGGGCAAGCACAGCAGCGCGTGAGTGTGTAAGCGAAAGAAAAACGGCAGCCCCACGCAAAAGAGGGACGACTCGACATATTTCAAGAGAGCGCAGCCGCGACGGAAGCTCACAACCACTATAAAAGCAGGATGGCGGCTGCCGATCGGTCTCTAGTATCACAGTTTTCTGCAAGCGATAGCAGCTCGACGCCCTATAAACAAAGTGAAGACACCGCCAACAACCGGAGTTAACAGCCATAGCCGACAACAACAGCAGTCCACATAGCAGGGCAACCACCACCAACAACAAGGGTTAACTACAGTGATCATCGACAACAACAGCTACAACACTCTACCAACATCGGAGCCGGTAAGCTTGCCAGTTTCCCCTCCCCTCCCCATGTTAGTTCTGGTGCGATAGGTAGGGCATCGAAAATTAAAAGAAAACAAACAAGGAGAATAAAAGGAAATAAGAAATAAAATAAACCAAAGGTGTTACATTACGAGTGTGCAAATAAGATAAAAAATAAAATAAAAGTTTTCAGTGACAAGTGCAGAGCGGTCGCAGTGCCAGTGCCTCCTACGCTGCTCCAGATTTATCGTCGACTCACACTGGATTTAACGTGGAGTCGCTGAGGTCTGGAACAGCACATGCCGGATCCACGACTTGGTGCCACCCTGGCTTTTACGGGGGCATACAAGCGCGGATAGGCAGGAGCCACTGTACCGCTGCTTGCTCTGCGTTGCGGCTTAACGCCCGTTGCCTGGTTACAGTTCTTTCCAGCTTTAGGCTTCCTTCGGCGGCAAGTGTGCAAATTCTTTTTTTTTAAATTTATTTCTGGCCAGCAGTCAGCTCAGGCGGACTGTTGCGTCGCTTGATTGTCCAGTTTCCCAGCAACTTTACAAATTTTCTTGTAACGGTGGCCCTGGAGAGGCTGAGCTTTACCGCTACCTTACAATGTTTACCCTTACTTTTGAAACTAAATATTGCATTCATTATTAAGCAAAATAAATGCAAATGACTTTCAAAACGAGCAGTCAATCTAACTTATTTCCTATCTTATTACTTAAATTATAAAATAGTCATAATACTAAAAACTACATTTTAGGTTTTGAAGTTGGCATTATTAAATATTGCGACACAGGGTATTTTTATTTTGTTCATCTTAAAGTTGTACCAAGCAAGCAAACGTTTGCACAGTTTTGCTTATGTTCCTTGCACTTTCTGGTGTCGCATATGCGTATGCATATGTGTATGCATACACGTACACACACATGTAAGCGCAGGCCAAAGAAAAGAAGAAAAAAAATACCAGCAATGCTAGCAAGGCATGAGGAAAACTTGACATTCATTTTCTGAATACTCTTTCTGAATTTATATGCATGCGTGAACATCTGCATGGTGATTGCTATGGCAACATTATTTGCTAGTGTCATCGACCGAAAGTAAGAAAGAGTATAAGGAAAATGCAAAACTGAAATTTGGACAAAGCTACCAGCAAGAGTCCAGCGCGGTGTATGTGTACTTTGATGTTGTTTTTTTTCAAGAAGTGAGGCCGGCGATGCCTTCTTACTTTTTCCATATTGCTATTGCCTTTGTCAGCTGAAGATAACAGGCGCCCAGCTAGCAGGTCGCCAAGTACGCAAAGGAATCATTTGGAGAATGGAAGAAATGACGAATAACGCGGGCCGCATTTGCGCTGTGTGTTTGCAAAGTCAACTCGCTACTTTACACTGATCGTGCCCGCATTTACATTTTATTATAGTTAAACTCTAGAGAGAGTTGTCTTGTCTAAAGATTGTATAGTCTTTGTTTAATCTGACTACGCTCTTACGCCTTTTCACTCAAGTGCTTTTATACTCAAGCGTTCTCCCACTATTGTCCGTTATATTACGCTCTTTGCTACGCTTACATTCTTGCACCTACTTTGCTTTCATCAAGCATATTAATCTGCCCATATTTTATTTTATTAACCTATAATAAAAATGTTGTTTGTCTGCTGCAGAACTCTTAAATTGTTGGTGATCCAGCCCTGATATTATCGTATGTAGGATGTGCAATAACACGATCCATATGAAAAGTGCAGGTTTCACTGCCAAAGTCAGAGACTGTCTAGGAACTGACTCTGGCCTTAAATGGTTTTGTGATGCCTGCAATGTGGTTGAGAAGGAGATGTCAAAATACATGAGGCAGACTTATAATTGTTTTAAAGCTGTGCATCTAGCTTTTGAGAATCTCAATGCCAATTTTAAAGCGCTGGAAGTAAAATTCAAAAATGGAAAGATGCTTGACGACTCTCCTAAGCGCAACAAGACTTCGGTCTCTTGCCCTCTTAATGCCCCGCTTGTCCTGCCTTCTAAGCCACTTCTGGCGGCCAGTATAAAATGCCGAAATCCAATTGTGGGCCCGTTAATGGTATTTAACTCACCGGCAAGTAATCCGATGTTGCCCGGTGGTAATATTACCCTTTACACGTTCCTGTTGTTGAATCGTCTGGTTCAAATGTTCGATTAACCATTCCTAGTAACGTAGCTGCAGCTCATAAGCCGCTTGTAGTTGTTCCTATTAGAAAATATATTTTTGTATCTAGGCTAGCTTCTGATACCTCCTCAGAAGATGTTAATGCCTATATTGAAAGTAATATCGACTCCCCGTTGATTGTTGCTGAAAAGTTTAAATTTAAACACGCTCGTAACATATCTTCGTTCAAGTTGAGTGTGCCGCCTGAACTTTTCTCGACAATTTGTTTTGAAAAGTTTTGGCCGCCGAACATCCTCGTGAAGGAGTATGTGAACAGGCGAAATAGCAATAATACTAAAAGTAATAGTAATATTTCTGATATTTCTGATTACTCTGTTTTTCCTTATAAATATAACTTGTACAACCTGTAAGGGTGGTGGGGTTCTTATCGCTGTTGATTCCTACAAATTCAATCCAATGATCTTCCGGATACAGAGTTTGTATGTGTTAAAGTATCTTATGGTAGTCGTTCACTTTTCATTACCTGTTTCTACATTCCTCCTAATTGTGATACTAACATTTATTCGTCCCATTTAAGTGCTTTGCAACATGTTTCGTCCTAATTGTTAGACATGAATCATCTAATTGTGGTTGGTGATTTCAAACTGCCAAATGTGGGATGTGACTCATCTTCCACACAATTACCAACCACATCTGATGATTTTATAGATGGTATCCTGGAGTTGGGACTATAGCAAGTAAGTAATATACTTAATTGTAGTGGTAGAATGTTAGACTTAGTAATTGTTTCTGATGTTGATGGTTGTAATGTAAATAGAGTACCCCCTTTAGTTCAGCCGGAAGACTCCTACCATCCCACTTTAGAACTATCCCTTTAAATACTTAACCCTAACTCTAATACTATTGTTTCTACAAAATCACGTTGTTTTCGTAATACTTACTTTACTTAATTAAATCAACTTCTGCATGCTACTAATTGGTCTCAGCTTTATTCCTGTAGTGATATAGAAACTGACATTGCCATATTTTATGGGCCTTGAATTCGCATATGGACAGTTGTGTTCCCTTCAGTCGCTCATCAAGAATGGGAATAACCAAAACTGAAGAATGCGAAAACAAGATCTTACAAAAGATTCAGATTTTCGGGAACAACTATTAAATTATCTACTTATATACTAATTTTCTTTCTGTCAACAAATCCTGTTATAATAACTATCTTAATAAATGTTAATTCAATTTCTCCCGTGATCCTAAACATTTTTATAAATTTTTTAACTCTAAACGTAAATCTTCCTGCATGCCATCACCAGCTGATGATGTAAAATTATGTTTATCCTATAATAAACCTTATTCCAGTAACTTTCTACAGTCAGATCTAAGTGCACTATCCGATTGGTTCGGCCGTCAGCCGTCAGGTGAGCAAGGGGAATCACGTGTAACTACGCAGGTAGTACGCGCAGTATCTGCTCACACTGTCGGAAGTGCGACTATACTCTCCACGCGAGGGCGGCTGGAAACAGACCCTTGTGTTGGTCATGTCTCGACCAAGGGTGCTGGCTAATGGTATTCGGGCTAAGAGAAGATAACTCTTCATTAAATTCCCCAATCCAAGGTGGAATAGCATATGCCAAGGGATTCGTGGCCGAGGGGGTGCACGGTCGCTAATATGCGGACTCTGGATACCTGTCCCCCTCCAGTTTTATTTGTGGACTTCCCGACTGAAGATGTCACTGTAATACCGTCAGACGACGCATCCTGCTCAGTTTCCATAGCGGATGCAGGCAATCGGATCCGGCGGCTGAAGCTGGATTCCGAGGTCGCCTTCATAAAAATGACAAGTCGCGAAAAGAAGCTGTTTAAGACAGCTATCGCAAAAGGACTCTTGAAAGCTAAGGCTCTCCAGGCGGCAAAATCTCCCCGTCCCGCTGAAGAGCCCTGCTCCTAAGGATAAGAGCAGCGACGTCCAACGTGCAGAACCCTTCCACGGAGATGGTCCATCCACTAGTGCAGCTGCTGGGCTCGCAGTGAAGACCACCCCCGTCCCAGCTTCGAGGAGTACTCCACAGGCCAAGGGAGCCCCAGGCGGTACTACAAAAGGTAGTGCTCCCGCCAGAGGTAGGGCACAGTTCCCCAAGGCCACGGCGCCGGCAGCCAAGATACCGATGTCGGTCAAGGCATCTAGACTGCCGAAGGGAGTGAGAGGGAACAACTCTCGACGAGGTAAGAGTGGCAACCTCGTCCAGCGCTCCAAGGAGGAGTCATGAGAACCATAAGGGTTCTCCAGGCGAACCTGCACCACGCCAAAGGGGCGTCGGCCACCCTGTGCAGAACTTTCGCCGAGCAGAAGACCGACATGGCCCTAGTCCAGGAGCCGTGGTTGATCGGTGGCCAAATAAGAGGACTGAGCTGCGGTACAAGTAAGTTGTTATATGACCGCAGTGGAGGTGCTCCTCGCGCAGCTATTCTTTAAGTTAATAACGTGATTCATTTCCCACTAACTAACTTCATCTGCAGGGATCTTGTTGCAACAGCCGTAGAGGTGGCTACAGCGGAATGTGTTCGCGAAGTGGTGGTGGCGGCCGCCTACTTTCCCGGAGACACTGAAGTAGCTCCGCCAATGGAGGTCCAGAGGCTCGTCAACTTCTGCCGCACAGCCGGGAAACACATGGTTATCGGCTGCGACGCTAATGCGCATATGGGGTGATGTCAACAAACGGGGTGGGTGCCTTCTTGAATATATATTGTGTAGTCAATTAGATGTAGTCAATTAGGCCCTTAGGGAGGAGGTCCTGGATCTCACCCTGGCTAGTAACTTCTTGTCCGGTTGTATAACGAACTGGAGGGTTACCGATGAAGCCACGTTATTAGACCACCAGCACATCCGGTTTGACCTACCTGGCCAAACGGAACTCAACACTTCGCTATATAATCGTAAGAAAACTAACTGGGATATGTTCACAGCCTCCGTGGCAATGAAAGCTGACCAGCTTATAACCAACTTTGCGTCTGTGAGTGACACGATGTGACTCGGGTGAACCGCGAGGTTCCCTGGTGGAGCGACAGATTTGCAAGTCAAAGACAGGTAGTACGTAGACTCTTTAATAGAGCTAGGGCAAATCGGGACTCATGGGACACTTACAGGAGTGCTCTCACGGAGTATAATAAGAACATTAGAAGAGCTAAGCGAGAGAGCTGGCGCAGCTACTGTGAAAGTGTGCAGGCACTACCAGAAGTAGCTAGACTGCTAAAGGTCTTCGCAAAGGGCTCAACTAATGGGGTGGGGCTTCTCAAAAGAACAGATGGCTCTTTTACTCAAGATCGGAAGGAAACGCTAGATCTTTTGCTTCAGGTGCATTTCCCAGGATCCAGATTTTCCCTGCCTTGCTACAACATAGCATTGAAATAATTATACCCTTAACCCATAAAATGGGTTAATAAGGGTATAATGGTTTCGTGCAAATGTATGTAACAGACAGAAGGAAGCATCTCCGACCCTATAAAGTATATATATTCTTGATCAGCATCAACAGCCGAGTCGATCTAGCCATGTCTGTCTGTCCGTCTGTCTGTCCGTCTGCCTGTCTGTCTGTATGAACGCGTCGATCTCAGAGACTATAAGAGCTAGAGACTTCAATTGGTATCAAAGTATAAAATATAAAATATTCTGGGGAATTCAACAAAACTAAATGATCCAACATTTGTTGCAAGTGTAGTATATATATATATCGAGGGCATACTGTACTCAAAGTACTTTGAATACATTGAACAGTAATACTTTGTTGCTGCATATAAACATAACGTAAACACAAACCAAAGAACGACACTTTGCTGTTACATAATCATCCAGCACATTTCAAGTGGCTGGTAACATAATCGCATGAGAATGCAACGGGCACAATCAAAGTCGCGTCAGCATTCTCATGCTGTGACCACTCGTGATATATATATGTATAATACTCTCGCTCTCTGACAAATATACATAACCGTCTCTCTCTCTGCTGTCCAACTGTGGGCAGCGCAGCAATGAGACTTAAGCTTACTTAGAACCTAAGGAAAATGTTTAAGATTCAGATTTAACTGAACGTTGGAAGCGGCACCTTCGCTGCTTCCATTTCTAATAAAGAATATACAAAACAAGAACAAAGCTCTTTCATTTTACATTGCGACCGTGACTCCGTCAGAGTCCTTGCAACTTTAAATCAACAACAATAGCAGCAACTACAGCAACAGGGGCAACAACTACAACTGCAACAACAACAACAGCGGCAAAAGGCAGGAAATTCGCAAACACCAATGGAACAAAACGAAAACCAAACCAGGAAATACATCCTGGGGTAATAATAGCGAACAGTATCGTTGAAAGTAATAGTGCAGTAGTCCGTATTTTAAATACAACAGACAAAAATATAAAAATTCAAAATCCCAATATTAAATTTGAGTCATTAAAAGATTATGAAATTCAGTGATATATTTGGTCTAGAAACAGAACCAATATCATGCAATAACTTCTATAAACAAAAATTGAGATTACCAGATAAAACACCTGTTTACATAAAAAATTATAGAAATGCTGAGACCGAAGAACCTGAAATAAACAGACAAGTCGAAAAGTTAATAAAGATGGTATCAATTTCTGAATATAATAGCCCACTTCTCTTGGTACCCAAGAAATCTCCCCCAAACTCAAAGGAAAAAAAATGGCGTTTAGTAGTTGATTATCGCCAAATAAATAAAAAACTTTTGGCAGACAAATACCCACTGCCAAGAATAGAGCAAATCTTAGACCAATTAGGACGAGCACAATATTTTTCATGTCTCGATCTCATGTCAGGATTTCACCAAATAGAACTAGATTAGAAATCTAGAAATATAACATCATTTTCAACGAACTCCGGTTCTTATCGCTTCACGCGATTACCATATGGTCTTAAGGTAGCACCAAATTCATTTATGCGAATGATGACACTCGCATTTTCTGGCCTTTAGCCATCCCAAGCATTTCTCTACATGGATGACCAAGTTGTCATTGGCTGTTCAAAACAGCACATGTTTAAAAATTTGTCAAACATCTTTGACCTGTGTATAAAACACAACCTAAAATTAAATCCAGAGAAATGTTAGTTTTTCATGCACGAGGTTACATTCCTTGGGCATAAGTGCACAGACCATGGCATCCCCCCTGATGACAAATAATATGATGTTATTAAAAACTATCCAACACCTACTGATGCAGATTTATTTATAACTTCGCACAACACTCACGTCATTTGACCAGATTATGCAAAAACAATGTCCAATTCGAATGGACAAAAGAATGCGAAGATGCATTTAAATACTTAAAAAAGGCATTAATGAAGCCTACATTGTTTCAATACTCGGATTTCAGCAAAGAATTTTGCATAACCACAGATGCAAGTAAATATGCATGTGGTGCAGTACTAACTCAAGCGTACAACGGGGTGCAATTGCCAATTGCATACGCTTCTCGATCTTTCACGCGAGGAGAAAGCAACAAATCAACTACAGAGCAGGAATTAGCTGCTATCCACTGGGCAATAAAACACTTTAGACCATATGTTTATGGCAGGCATTTCTTAGTTAAAACAGACCATAGACCACTAACATTCTTATTTGCAATGAAAACTCCGACATCTAAATTAACGAGAATGAGACTAGATTTGGAAGAATATCAATTCACAGTAGAATATCTCAAGGGGAAAGATAATCACATAGCAGACGCATTATCAAGAATAAAGATAGAACAACTAATTGAAATAAATAGGAACATATTGATGGTCCAAACAAGATCATCAAAACGACAGAAAAACATCTGCGCAGATGAAGAAATAATATTGCAAAAGAAAGAAAAAGAGCCCAATGTCTATGAAGTCATTAGCAATAATGACGCAAAGAAATTTTTGAATATAAAATTCGGAAAAAATAATTGTTTGTTAAAGAAGGGAAAACGAATTATTTCACAATTTCCAGTTAACGAGAAAAAATTTAGATTGGGAAAAACCCAGAAAAACCCAATCAGATCATAGGATAAGTAAGTAGTGACTATGACTAGATAAGTAAAGCAGAATGGATCTTTTTAGTAAGGGAATGAAGGCCTCACATTATAAATGTGAAACAACTTATTGTAGTCAGCGCAAACTACAAGAAACGGTTCATGCATTAGATAGTTTGTAACGAACCTCATAGAGAGTTGCATCGGCAGCTAATAGTCTACTAATTTTGCCGACCGTGCTCAGGGAAAGTGGGGTGGGTTTTGGTGCTGCTTCATACAAATGTCCTACATACAATAAAAATCGTAGACAGTTGCGGGAGACGACGGAAAGGTAATTCATACAAGAAGAAGTGACGAGTGCGCTATCAGTGAATTGAGAAACTAAGGTGTATTTGTTTCTCTGATCTATACCCTCCCTACCTGTAACATTAACTTCACGCAGTCAATGATACCCTTTTTTTTCACCTGGTGGTTAGAGACTTCCGGTGCCCATTAATAAGAGTAAATTAGTTCATAGTTATAATATTTGTAATTGAAGAGTGTACTTAACTATTATTATTATTTTCAGACAATTCATATTTTGTGTCACTAGTTTTCAAACAATATTAACTTTAGCGTTCAATCGCTCTAGAACTAAATGTATTACTAACATTTAAAATTTAATATAGCCTATCCTTAACTTTACTTTGTAATAACAATTAAATTAAATTTAACTTTTAAATTCTTAAAATTCTTAAAATTATAATTATAATTTCTGAAATTCCTCTTATTTTCTATTTTATAATTTGGTATTTTAGACATATTTTAGGGGATTAAAATGCTTAAAATTTAATATTTGCTTATAGCTTTAATTGCTTAAGTGTGCTTTTAACTTAATACTAAACAGAGATGTGCATTGTGTATTTTTTATATCAGTAGGTAATTTGTTCCAGAGCCGAACAGCATAAACATAAAATTGCCTGTTTGAGCAGGTCAGTTGGGTGCGTAAACATACAAGATTTTTTGCCCTTTTTGATTTAGTAGGTCTTAACATGTCAAACAAATAGTCAGGTTTCTTGGTAACTATTATTTTTTGTAGGAAAACTAATACTTTAAAATTTATAAGGTCCGCGAAATCGAGGTCAAAAAGTTTCTTTGCGTGTACTGAAATGTGGTCTCTTTTTTGCAGTCCATACACATAACGGGTAATATTATTAAACGCTACTTTGAGTTTTTGATGGCTAGCTGCATCGCAATTGCCAAAAATTTCAACTCCATAAAACAGGGTGGGTATCAATAATGTTTTTGCGATCATTGTTCTTGTTTTAACTGGTAAATATTGCTGTGTTAGGGAAAGTTGTCGGAGAATTCCATACGTTTTACCCACAGCTTTATTTACCTGGTCATTCCAGGCCAGGGTTCTATTAAAGGTTATCCCGAGATTTACGGCCTTGTCAGCAAAAACTATAAATCTATTGTCAATTGTCAGTTTTGGAAGGTTATTTGCATTAAAATACTTTTTATATATAACTAAACATTTAGATTTTGACGGATTTAAGCACAAACCATTTTCCTTAGCCCATATACTAACACGTAACAGATCAGCATTGCACGATTCAATACACTCATTAATTTGACTAATGGGACGACTAACATACATTTGGACATCATCAGCATACATATGGACTTCACAATTAAACAGGGCACTCGGCAAATCATTAACATATATTGTGAACAGTAGAGGTCCAAGTACAGATCCCTGAGGGACACCTCGTGTTACTAACATTAAGCTTGAAGACTGACTATTCGTTACAACGGCTTGTTTCCTATTTTCAAGATATGAGGATATCATTTTCACTGCAGTATTTGAAAAATAGTACATCTTGGTTAGCTTTGTCAAAAGAATTTCGTGATTTACCGTGTCAAATGCTTTACTATAGTCAAGAAGTGCTAGCAGCGTAACTTCACTTTTATCCATTTTTGCACGGATGTCCTCAACTACCTTTAGGATTGCCGTTGTGCAGCTCATATTTAACCTAAAACCTGACTGTTTTTTATTTAAAAGACTGTTCTTATTAAGAAAATTATTAATTTGTTGTGCCATGAGTTTTTCTAACACTTTAGCTAGGAATGGCAATATAGCAATTGGCCTAAGTTCGTTGTTTTGCTTTGGGATAGGTACGATTTTTGCCATTTTCCACTGATATGGGAAAGTAGATGAGGTAATAGCCGTGTTGAAAACATGTGTGATGTGGCCGATAATGTTTGGCAAAATTAATTTAAGAAACTTTGGGTTTATGTTATCTAGACCTATAGCATTAGATTTTATTTTTAACATAGCATGCAGGACATCACATTGATTAACGCATACAAATTCAAAACAATTACAACAGGTGCTTAACGGCACACAATTTACATACGGGTTACTCACAGCTAAAGGAACATTTAGGTTAACGAACTTATTATTAAGTGAATCTACATCTACATCTTCACATATCACAGATTTTACTTTTCCCACACCCATATTATTTAAAGTTTTCCATGTATCTTTGGTTGATATTGCACTATTGAACTTAGTATTAAAAAAATTGCACTTAGCCTTGTTAATTAAAGCATTTACGTTTCGTCTGTTTGTTTTAAAAAGTTGATAGTAGTAGTCCGTTCTGTATCGTTTCCATTTGTTGTAAGAAATATCCCTTTGTTTGATTGCATTTTAATATCATTTTTGAACCAAGATTTGAGAGTTGTTTTCGCAATTTTTGTTTTAAGTGGCATAAACTCGTTATATAGTAGGTTTATGTTCTGCTGAAGCAGTGTTATTTGGGAGTCAACTGTAGGGAGGTGGTATATGCAATCCCAGTCGACATTGCAGCAAGTTTCAAAAAGTGCGCTTCTGTTAACATTTTTATAGTCTCTAAAAGTAATAGGTTCATTGGAATAAATATAGTGCATATCATACGTCAGGAAAATGAGATCATGTTTAGAAAACGCAGGTACCGATATTTGGTCATAAAATAATATTTTGTCCTTTTCGTTTACAAATATAACATCTAGTAGCGTACTTGAGGTACGTGTGAAGTGCGTTGGCTCCGTCGAATTAACTACTGACAAGCCGAGTGAGTGCATCTCATCTGTCAGGTCATGTTCCTTAAGAACATCACTGTTCAGGTCACCTACTAGTATTATGTCGGTATAAGTTAAAGTAATATTAGTTAACATGTTTATTAAGCTAGCGTAGTCAATATTTTTGTTTGGTCGGTATATACATCCTAAGATCTGACTGTGAATATTATTCATTATAGGATAAACATAATTTCACATCATCAGCAAACATATACAATTACAATATACAAACATATATAATTATATAATTTTTGAAGCAAAAGTGTATGACTTACAGAATCAAATGCCTTACTAAAATCGGTATAAATGACATCAGTTTGTATTTTGCTCTGAAACCCTTTAATAACAATCGATGTAAATTTTAGAAGGTTGGTGGTAGTAGATCTACGCTATACAAAACCATGTTGATAAATATCTGATGGCTTACGATCGAGAGCAATTTTAAACAAATGAACTAATGCGTTACGATTATGAAAAACCTTTGCAGCTCAAGTATAATTTCTCGTCTTGTGTTTGAAACAATTTCACAATGTTAATCCAATTCACGATTTTCATCATCATTAAAATAAATTTTCCAAATACACTCAAATCTTTTTTTACACGGTAGATACGTTCCTCAGAAATCCGTGTAAAAAACAAGTAAAAACGTTGCAGCCGGACGCAACCGACTGCGATATACTTTGATACCAGTTTACATAACTGTGTTAGGGATTCTGTGTGCAAATAGTAATGTATGGGGGTTTTGGGTATAAAAAGGCAGAAGCAGTGTTAGCAACTTGAAGCGAGCTGACTATCGTACCAGGGGAATTATCGAACATGGACCGAAATTATCGTACTTTTTTTTAAGTGACCGCTTTCAAATTAAAAGAATGGTACAATGGTATAAACCTGAACAGACTCCCTTTCACTTGAAGTTCAATAAACGCGCCAAATTTAAAATTAGCTCTGACAAAATTTTTTTTATAAAGAAGAAATGGATATGAAACATTAGTGATAAATAAAATTGAAGAATTTTTTGTTTAATATATACATACTTTATTCATAAAAACGAAAAATAAAATTACTTTATTTTAATATACCATTTCAAAAATATATTAATATAATCAACGTGTTTATAAAAATTCATTTATCGTTGTCACTTAAAAAGTGTTTGGCATTAAAATACAAATCTTAAACCGTTCTGCCAGTGCTTTCTGGTGTGATTTTTTTTTATACAGTTTAGCTTATGCGATTGTATTCGCTCTGTGATGGATCATACGTTGTACAATTGTTTTCTTTTCCTTTAACTTGTTGTTTAACTAAGAGCACACCGTTTACAGTCAAGATTGCCATTTTTTGCGAGTCTTAGTTTTAATGAAATTGATTTGGCTGCATATGCGTTCGCTGGCAGCATTGGAATGTGGAAGTGAAATTACTTCGAGCACAAATTTTGCACCGTTTTTGAAGGTCATTCCTTGATCTCCTTCTTCAACTTCCATAATCAAAATGTTCGAAAAATCGAATACCCAACTTATTCTCTTGTGATAGAAATTATCGTACAATCTACGTACGATAACAATGTGCTATCGTACATCGTACGTAGGCACGAAATTATCGTACATGTACGATAATTATCGTACGTTTCCGAACGCTGGGCAGAAGTGGTAGGCGTGACATCCAAATTTGTGATGCGTATCTGTGGCGCATGGCACCTTTTATACCCCTACCAAGTTTGGAGACTCTTGGGCAAAAACTCAGAAAGATAAAGAGGTGGGCGGTATAAGCGGGCGTGGCTTCCAAAATTTTGCACATCTGTTACGGATGCCACTAACAATGTTCCCACCAAATTTGGTGACTCTAGCGCAAAAACTGAGAGAGATATAGAGTTTTCAGATTTTAGCA
>JAECXP010000149.1:0-13640 GCA_018152965.1 Scaptomyza pallida | reverse complement strand
CAATGTGCGTCAAGTTAGCAACGGGTGTGCCAGCAACGAAAATCGGTTATCGATAACCAAACATAATTTTAATGCAATTTTCCACGAAATCAATAAAGTAATGATGCAGAATTATAAAAAATTGTTTTATTTATTGTTTTTATTCAATATATGGCCAATTTCAGTTTTTTAAATGGGTGGAAAAAGTGATTTTGGGTAAAAAATTCACTCTTTCTTTAATATGTCAGCTCAGAAAAACAGTGTGCGAAAACAGCTTATACAGGATTAAAGCCTTCATTTTAATCTTTCTAATGATATTTATTTCAAAAAAAGTTATCTTTGGGTTTTTAAGATATATTGAAAAGAGTGCAGCTAACTCGGTACCGGGTCCATACAAAATTAACCGGCAAAATATGAGGTACGCATTTAAGTCCTATATCTTGCCTTACAGAAACAGTGCAAACAAGTGCTATATGTTAAATTCAAGCTACATGTTTGGGGAAGCTATTGCAAAAAGATTTAAGAAGTCATATCTTCACATCTTTGAGAAAATTAATTAAATATAAACAAACGTGCGAAAGTTCATAACGGAGCTGGTAGCTCCAACGTGAACTGGCCTGCTGTGCAGAAAAAGCTCAGTGATATGGAGCGGCGTATGAAACTGTGACAGTAAACAAAAGCTGCCTGATATTAAAAATGTTTTATTATATTATTTAATAATTATTTTATTTATGTTATTATTGTTTATATTTTAATTATTATAATATGCATAACTATACTAAACATATACTTTTTAAAGCCTATTTATCAACATAAAATAAACAAAAACAAAAATATTTTCGCAAAAATAAGTTTTTCAATTTTAGCGCCTTTCTGCTTGCGGCCAAATGTATATATCAAATAAGTTGGCATTTTTTGTATGGAAAAAAAAGCGTTGCTAACTCTTAGCAAACATAGTGCGAATATGCACGCTATGTTAAATGATTGCCCTTAACTTAACTAACATAAATCTATTTTTATTTTCAAAAGCTATCCATAGAATTTAGAGAAATCTTAATTTTACTTATTTAAGCATTTTGTGTCGGTCATGCCACTTTTCATCATAACCAAACGAAGGCTACCAGACCTAAGTGCCAAAATGAGTAAAAAAGTGAACGAACGCTGCATACAAAAAAAACATGATGGCATCGCGTTGCCAACAATTGCCGCCTGATATGAAAAATATATTATTCTATTTTTGTCTTTATATTATTATTGTTTATAGTTTAATTATTATAATAGCATAAATATACTAAACATATACTTTTTAAAGCCTATTTATCAACATAAAATAAACAAAAACAAAAATATTTTCGCAAAAATAAGTTTTTCAATTTTAGCGCCTTTCTGCTTGCGGCCAAATGTATATATCAAATAAGTTGGCATTTTTTTGTATGGAAAAAAAAAGCGTTGCTAACTCTTAGCAAACATAGTGCGAATATGCACGCTATGTTAAATGATTGCCCTTAACTTAACTAACATAAATCTATTTTTATTTTCAAAAGCTATCCATAGAATTTAGAGAAATCTTAATTTTACTTATTTAAGCATTTTGTGTCGGTCATGCCACTTTTCATCATAACCAAACGAAGGCTACCAGACCTAAGTGCCAAAATGAGTAAAAAGTGAACGAACGCTGCATACAAAAAAAAACATGATGGCATCGCGTTGCCAACAATTGCCGCCTGATATGAAAAATATATTATTCTATTTTTGTCTTTATATTATTATTGTTTATAGTTTAATTATTATAATATGCATAAATATACTAAACATATACTTTTTAAAGCCTATTTATCAACATAAAATAAACAAAAACAAAAATATTTTCGCAAAAATAAGTTTTTCAATTTTAGCGCCTTTCTGCTTGCGGCCAAATGTATATATCAAATAAGTTGGCATTTTTTGTATGGAAAAAAAAGCGTTGCTAACTCTTAGCAAACATAGTGCGAATATGCACGCTATGTTAAATGATTGCCCTTAACTTAACTAACATAAATCTATTTTTATTTTCAAAAGCTATCCATAGAATTTAGAGAAATCTTAATTTTACTTATTTAAGCATTTTGTGTCGGTCATGCCACTTTTCATCATAACCAAACGAAGGCTACCAGACCTAAGTGCCAAAATGAGTAAAAAGTGAACGAACGCTGCATACAAAAAAAACATGGTGGCATCTCGTGGCGCTGCATACAAAAAAACAAGGTGGCAACATAACATAACGGTGAATCAAAACAACAACAATCCTAATTCGTAACTTATGGCCACGCTTCAATATTTGCAAACGTTGCAGACGTAAGTTTGTCTTGTATTTTATTTTGTACCCACTCACTAACCCTTATTTATTTTGAAGGCATTTGGTCAGCGCAGAGATCTTTCCATCACGGTTTTTGCAGCAAATCCTGCTGATTGTGCTCGACGTTCAACATGTATCGAAAGCAGTATGCTCCATGGCTGGCCAACTGTACGTAAGACTTGCACAGCGCCAGTTTCATAAGCGTGAGATATTCATGCACATAGTGGACACGTTTTTTAGAATGCAGCAAAACACACGCAAGTAATTTAGCCATGATCAGTTGATAGACCTATTGAAACTCTTTTAAAAAAAAACTTATGCCACAGTTTCCGCCTCTGTAGCTGTTCAAGAACTATATGAATGTCTTCTGTGCGGCAGATGTGCGCAAGGAGCTCATCTTAATGACTGCTCAAGCAATCTGCGCTCTGTTTGACCTTTATACAGAGCAGTATGCGGATAGCAAGACGGCCAAAAAGCAGAAGCTACAGCCTTATTAGCCGGATCTTCTTGAAAGGACTGCGCAACAGCCAGAGATTCGTGCTGTTATCTTTCGCATCTATAGTGTTGTGAACTTTTGTGCCATCGTGAAATACAAGCCGAGAGTAAGTTGTTGAAAACCTTTTGAAGTCTTCGTTCATGGCAATGTTATTTGATTTCAGCAAATTTATGCGCTGGAAAGATGATGATGGCCTTCATGCCATTAATCCACGACACCAGATCACGGAAGTCAGCAAGGAAACGATGCAGATAGTAAGACTCGTCCAGCTTCTGTTTGCGCTCACGCGCCTTTGCCGTCAGACTCTGCCAATAGTTGGCAATCTCTGCCTGCTTGTCACGAATCTGGTCGCTGTGATCAGCATGGATGGAGCAGAGACGCTGTGCCTCCGCGCCCAAAGTGGAAACCTACTGATGGCATCGTGCTGCGCGGCTGGTATAGCGCTATAGCCCTAGCTGTCTACGGCATCTTGACCAACTCGGTAACGGAGCCCATTGCTAGTCCAACGTTGCCCTGCGAGCCAGCAGGTCCGGAGATGTGCAATCTTAGTGGTGACAATGTGCACAGTGTCATACTGCCTGAAGAAGTACTCAAGGATGATTGGTCTGAGCCCTTGCCGAGTGAGGTGCTGCTGGCAACAGCTGCACACAAGGGAAGCGTAAGTGTCAGCAACTATGAACATGACGATATCGAATATGGCATATCGCGTGATCATTATCGTCAGCATGCTGATGAGGAGCAGCGTGATCTAAGACGTTTGCGACGTTCTACACACTCCACGGATCACTCGCCGCCACTGATACGCACGCACACGCACTCGGAGAGTACGGACAGGGAATATCTGCGCTGGTAAATACTTTAAAAAACTGATTTAAAGCTCTTAATATTCTAAAATCTGTTCTTCCAGCTCACGCGACAAGGCTCAACGGGAATGGTCGCGCTTACCAGAGTACTCGAGCCATCGGTCGCGTCGCAAAAGATCAGAGCGTTCACGCTCCGATGCCGATGAGCACAAGTGGCCCCGCACACCGCCCGTTTCTATCAATTCACCTACAAGACCACGCTCACCGGACACCATGGACTATGACGATGATGATACACGTTCGCACTATAAGCTACAGAGTGCACATGGCTATCGTCACTCCTCGGAATCGCTGCCACGAGAGCGCGAAGAAGAAGAACGTGAACGTGAGCGCGAACGTGAGAGGGAAAGGGAACGCTCACATACGCCGCAAGAGCAATTTGTGCCCATTCTAAGTGACGACGAGATCATAGGCGACGATTTGGAGGACGAGGAAGCGGCTTTAGATGCAGCAGCTGCAGCCGAATATGAACGTGAACTGGAGGCTGCTGCCGCCGCCGCACCGCCGGCCATAGACGCCTTCGAGCCTTGGCAACGTCCATTGCAATTTTATGAAGGCGATTTGCTGCAACATTTTGGCAAGGAGCTCGACACCCTGCGACTGCTCTTCAAGAAGCTATCACTGCAGATCCGCTGGGACAATGTGAGTGCCTTCAATGAAGAGCATGGCGGCGTCACTGTCGACGAACGTGAACAGTTCGTCTACCTGGGCGAGCAGCTAAACAATCAACTGGGCTATCTTATGCATCATTACAAGCGACGCAATTTCGTGCTGCAGCAGTTCTTCAAGAACGATGAATCGCATCTGCGCCAAGCGGCGAATATATTGCAGATAGATCTCAGCTTTCAGGCGGCATACATGCAACCACAGCCGGCATTTAAGATACGCCACATCAAGCTGGGTGCACGAATGGCTGAGTTGCTGTTGAACAATGAGGAGCTTTTTCAGCATCTGATACAGCATCATAATTTCGATCCATTCGAAGCGGTCTTCAGCCCACATGCAACTCATGGACGCCAATGCCAGTGCTCTGGAGACTTGGCTGCTGCGATTGCACGTATTTATTGAAGAATCACTTCAGGAACTGAATGCTTAAACACACACATATTTACTTTTTTATTTCAATACATAAATTTAATATTAGTAAACTGACTTTGCATTTTACTTAAAACTGGGTTCCAGGGCTTAAAAAAAGTAATAAAAAAACTCATTTCCACACCACCATTGAGGTAGAGTTATAAGCGCGTTTTTTTTAGTGTGGTATCCCCAGTAGGCCTAATCCACAACACTAGAGTAAATACATTTAATAGTGACTTATTAAATGTATTTAAATCTACATATTATTTGAAAGTGTGTGAACTAAGCTCACATAGCTTGCAAATAATACTATTTATGTTTCTTGTATAATAGATTTCAATACAATTGTCACATATAATACGATCACAATTAGAGCATTTAGATTCTAAGAATGATGAAGTCTTAAAGGAGCAGTGAAGACATACATCATTTAAAGAATCTCCATATGTGAGAAGTTTATAAAACATTTCACTTCTGTATAAGTCAGTTGACTTTAAGTTGTGAAGTGGAACGTTTGACACATATGATTCTGCAAATTGTAAAATCAAAACACCGCAACTGGTTTGATCAGTTTGCAAATCATGTTCAATTGGCATGATTGAAAAATTTTCATTGTTCTTCAATTTTTTCACCATTTTTAAATAGTAATTTGCAAATACTTTAGAGCTGGGTGTATTCCCAAATGGGTCTAAAAATACAATCTTCTCTGTCTTTTGATTAATAATTAATAAAAAGAAATGTTGTTTGTAACAATGAGGTATTATTAAATTGGTATTACTTTGTAACACTTCTTTAATAACCTTCTCATTCTTAAAGCAATTGTCATTTAGTTGACAAGGCAAGTTTATAAAAGAATCATCTTTATTTTCGTATAAAATAGCTGTAAGGCAAGCGTCAACAATAAAATTTGTTAGCCAGTTACAACCGTTTAACGAAAATAAATCTGTTGTTGTCATGTAATACATGAAGCCACGTGAAGTGTTAGCATGTATACATGAATACAATGATTCACAACTTAAAATGTAAAGTTCTGAATTGGTTTTAAAACTGCTATTATTTTTTAAAATGGACAAATATTGCTTGTATTTAAATTCCATTTTAAAAACATTCTTATCATCTGTTGATGTGTAGGAATGATCATGGCATATTGACGCCTCATGATTTTCTTGGGTTTTTAATAGCCCAGAAGAATCACTTTTGAACATACCTACTTTCAATCTTTTACTAAGCGACTTTTTCCAACTTTCCTTATGCTTGGAAAGCTTTCGCTTGCACGACATTTCATCGAAAGCTTTTAAAGATTTCGATAAATAGCCTTTATTTTTGGGTCTGACAACCATTTCAGTAAATGGTTGCAGAACTTCAGGTTTCGCTAGTTCAACCTGTCTGCAAACGGACTTAGAAAAGTTATTTAACTGGCGAATAAATCGACCTAGCTTTAAGCCATGTTTGTTATTCGTTTTAATAACACTATGTTTAAGTGTTTTAAAAAACGACTCTACTGGAGTAACTAAACATAACTGCAAAAGTCTGCAAGTCTCTAGCTTTAAGGGTTAAAAATGAGTTCATGCCGACAGACGGACGGACACCGTGACGGACATTGCACAAAACCAATATACTTTAAAAACCTTCGGCATCAGAGTATAATAATGTTTAGTTGTCTGTAAGTTGTAAGCCGATCAAGATTTTACTATTGTCAGCTTTTTTGTTAACTTTTTCCCTCGAATTTCGCTTTTTTTAGCTATTTTTTTTCCTTAACCCCGATTTTTTTGCTTATTTAGAAATGCCATCACTGTTTGCATTCCGAGAACGCGTTAATACAGACCGACATTTGCGCAAAACTAATATCCCCTTTTAAGGGCGTACTACCACACACACAATAACATGCAGTCTTTAAAATAGTAATAAAATACCTTTGAGAAAAAAAACGAAACATTTTAATGATTTTATTTGAGCAGAAAAACAAATGGCGCACTCACTAATCATGTACATATAACAATAAAATGTTTTGATTCACCGTTATGTTATGTTGCCACCTTGTTTTTTTGTATGCAGCGCCACGAGATGCCACCATGTTTTTTTTGTATGCAGCGTTCGTTCACTTTTTACTCATTTTGGCACTTAGGTCTGGTAGCCTTCGTTTGGTTATGATGAAAAGTGGCATGACCGACACAAAATGCTTAAATAAGTAAAATTAAGATTTCTCTAAATTCTATGGATAGCTTTTGAAAATAAAAATAGATTTATGTTAGTTAAGTTAAGGGCAATCATTTAACATAGCGTGCATATTCGCACTATGTTTGCTAAGAGTTAGCAACGCTTTTTTTTTCCATACAAAAAAATGCCAACTTATTTGATATATACATTTGGCCGCAAGCAGAAAGGCGCTAAAATTGAAAAACTTATTTTTGCGAAAATATTTTTGTTTTTGTTTATTTTATGTTGATAAATAGGCTTTAAAAAGTATATGTTTAGTATAGTTATGCATATTATAATAATTAAAATATAAACAATAATAACATAAATAAAATAATTATTAAATAATATAATAAAACATTTTTAATATCAGGCAGCTTTTGTTTACTGTCACAGTTTCATACGCCGCTCCATATCACTGAGCTTTTTTCTGCACAGCAGGCCAGTTCACGTTGGAGCTACCAGCTCCGTTATGAACTTTCGCACGTTTGTTTATATTTAATTAATTTTCTCAAAGATGTGAAGATATGACTTCTTAAATCTTTTGCAATAGCTTCCCAAACATGTAGCTTGAATTTAACATATAGCACTTGTTTGCACTGTTTCTGTAAGGCAAGATATAGGGCTTAAATGCGTACCTCATATTTTGCCGGTTAATTTTGTATGGACCCGGTACCGAGTTAGCTGCACTCTTTTCAATATATCTTAAAAACCCAAAGATAACTTTTTTTGAAATAAATATCATAGAAAGATTAAAATGAAGGCTTTAATCCTGTTTTTCTGAGCTGACATATTAAAGAAAGAGTGAATTTTTTACCCAAAAATCACTTTTTCCACCCATTTAAAAAACTGAAATTGGCCATATATTGAATAAAAACAATAAATAAAACAATTTTTTATAATTCTGCATCATTACTTTATTGATTTCGTGGAAAATTGCATTAAAATTATGTTTGGTTATCGATAACCGATTTTCGTTGCTGGCACACCCGTTGCTAACTTGACGCACATAATGCAACAGCACTATAAACGATAAATAAACAATTGCCATAAAAACACATATGGCAATATGGGACTGTATTCAATTTCAAGCCGGTTAATATCCAAATGCCTTATTAAAAACAGTGTAAACTATTGCCAGATAGCAGCTGCCCTGCGTCCTAAAAAGGGAAAGTCTAATCGCAAAGAGGTAGGCTTAAAAGCAAAATGTGTTTATATAACAATTAATCCAAGCATTTTTATTTTGTAGGCACAATACTTTTCTGATGCAAAACGGGTGAGAACAGTTGGTGGCAAGGGTGGAGACGGCTGCGTATCATTTCTGCAGCTATGGTGCAATGAGCGCGCCGGACCCGATGGCGGCGATGGTGGCAACGGTGGCCATGTCATCTTCCAGGCCTCCAATGATGTGCGCAATTTCAATCATGTTGGCAGCGTCCTCTGTGCCACAGAAGGCGGCATTGGTGGCTCCAAGGAATGTCATGGCAAGAATGCCAAACACACTATAATTAAAGTGCCCATCGGCACAGTTATACGCAACAGCAAAGGGCTCATTGTGGCTGATTTGGCCACGCCGGATTTGATGTTTGTGGCAGCACGTGGCGGTGCAGGCGGCAAGGGTAATCGTTTCTTCACCACGGACAGAGAGACCAGTCCCAAGGTATGCGAATACGGACCACCTGGCGAGGACAGCAACTACATCCTAGAACTCCGAAGCATGGCCGAGGTTGGTCTGATTGGCTTTCCCAATGCCGGCAAGAGTACGCTGCTCAATGCACTGACACGCGCCAAGCCCAAGGTGGCGCCCTATGCATTCACAACATTGCGGCCACACCTGGGCACTGTGCAGTACGATGATCATGTGCAGCTGACGATAGCTGATCTGCCTGGTCTGGTGCCGGATGCGCATCGCAACAAGGGATTGGGCATACAGTTTCTCAAGCATGCCGAACGCTGTACTCTGCTTTTGTTTGTGCTTGATGCCAGTGCACCGGAGCCTTGGACGCAATACAATCAGCTAATGCACGAACTGAAGCAGTTTGGTGGCAGTCTGGCAAATCGGCCGCAGCTCGTGGTGGCCAATAAAATGGATGTGAGTTCCAGTGCAGCGAACTTTGCGGAATTGCAGCAGCAGCTAGATAATCCTGAACTGTTGGGCATCAGCGCCAAGATGGGTCATAATCTAGCCCAACTTCTGGGCACCATACGCACAGCCTATGAACGACACAAAGCCAAGGAGCAATCGGAACAAACGTAGTTGATTTTAAAAAATATATATTTTGTAGAACGTCATTGTATACTTTTTAGGCTTAATTCTTTAACTTAAATACACCAAAAAATGTTTATAAACTAAAGACCCTCCTCGGAGGTAGGCAGCCAGAATGCCATATTCGTGCATGCCGAGGCGAGCATCATGTATTTGGGATTAAACTGCACACACTGAACTGGACCAGGATGATCGCCATTCAAGACCGAGACTTTGTTGCCGGTGTCCGCATTCCAAATGTGTACTCGGCCATCGGTGCTGCCGGAGAATATGAATTGTGAGTCGGGACTGAAGCTAGCTTCAATGGCAATGCCCTTGTTGTTCGGATAACCGGTAAATGTCTGCAGTGGGGTACCATGGAAAGCATCGACAAGACGAATCACGGAACCATTCGTGCTGATCAATATAGTTTTGCCATCGCGTGAGAATTTCAAGCCCGTCCAGTCGCACTCTTTCTCCTGGTTAAGCTTGAAGGTGACGAATGGACCCTTGTCGAAGGAGCGCAGATCGTACAGTTTAATACTTTCCGAATTGACGCCGGCGGCAAAGATTAAACCCTCGGGATCGTAGGCGGCAATGGGCCGACCGGATAAGTGCATTAAGCCCTGGCAATTTGGCGATCGCAAGTCCCATAGCCGCAGCGTTTTATCCAGCGAGCCAGACAGAAATGTATCCTCAACCGGTGAAATACATAAAGAAATCACCTTCTTCGTGTGACCGGGAAAATAGCGCAAATATTTGTTGTCGTGCAGGCTCAGATATCGAATGGTATCGTCCACCTTTGTTGAGCTGTGTATGGCCGTATTGTTGGCATGTGTAAAATGTATTAGATCTACGCCGTATTTCTTCGAATTCACCGTCCTGGACTGTGTGCCCTTTTCACAATCGTATATTACAATTTGGTCATCCTCGCTGCAAGAAATTAAATGCTCGCCATTGGGTGCAAAGTCGATGGCATTGATTTTGTCCGTGTTCTCGCGAAATATTTTGGCTACTTTAAAACTGCGCACGACAGGATCAATAAGCTTTATTTTCATTTTGTAAAACGTTTTTTTTAACCACGAATTTTTGTATTATTTTGATACATGCAAGAAGCTACTAAAGATGCGCAATGTGCTGCAACTAGGGTTGTCTGTACTGTATCGATGGGCACGCTATAATTATGATATCGATATTATTTGGCGCCACCGTTTATGAATGCGGTAAAGAAAAGAAGTGAAGTCCAAAACACAATAACGCATAAATGCTGTGAAAATCAGTTATTCAGATAGCAAAGGGCAAAAAAAACATGTATTTATTTTGACAAAGCTTCTTTATGTTAATGGGTATATTTAAGGCAAAGCCTGCACAGATCATTTTTGATTAGGTATATAGTCGCATGTCAGCTGTTTGAAGGTAGGGGAAATTGCCGCTCTCGTTATATCGTTCGAGCCCACTTGCGCTCGCCATCTTTAGTTAATACTCGTTGGCTGAAATCTAGGGATGTCGAATATTTTTTAAATATCGTATCGATGATATTTTCTGTTTTAAAAAAATATCAAAATGATATTTAATATATCGCTTTGAAATATCGATATATCGATGTTTTTGATATTTTTTCATTTTCCCCTTTTTCCCAAAAAAAAGTAGACCTGTGCCCCACAATAAAAAGAGATAGTTTGTTTTGATCAAACATATCAATATATTTTAATACATTCCATATACATAATAAGCAAACATAAATAAAAAAGATTCAAGTTTAACATAAAAAAAGAGATTCAAGTTTTGAACTGTTATTAATATTCGAATTTTGTATGTGTAATACAAATTCAGATTTCTTAGTGCCAATATTTGGCTTTCAAAGATTTTAAAAATACGCGTTGCGTTATATGCAAATCCGTCATTCGGCTGCGGGTGTCACAAACGACGCATTTTATGGCGGATGCAAGTCGCTCTGAAGGCACTGAACTCCCAGGTGTAATTAGATATATGAGAGCAAGTTGAGACAGTCCCGGCATAGCCGCCTTATGCGAATTCCAGAATACTATGGGATTACTTTCCCATGATGTTTGTGGCAAGCTAAGGTACAACTTCAGCTCACTGTCATCAGACTTGCGTATAGACAGGCCTTTTAAAATTGACCTATTATGGGCTTCCATGAAGTCAACGCACGGGTCATGATCATTTTCGTCATCTGAAATCTGAAGAATTTTGAATGATATCAGTTTATATTTAATTTTTGTTTTCGGAAGAATCAAAATATTACAATATTTAACTTATTACTGTGAGTTGTTATTAAAGTAAAAACATAATTATAAACTCTAAAAGTTGACATACCGGTTTTTCTTCAGAAAATGTAGTTAATTCTTTTATTATTTCATTAGTCGCCTCTTGTACCCCGATTGGTGAGATGTACATCTTTTTAAATCTTGGATCAAGAAATGACGATTTAACTAATATTTTATTGGATTCAAGTGGTTTGAACCTTTTCTCCAATAGTTTCCGAAGCATATCTTTAGTAAGGATGCCCTCGTCAGATTCCACTGTTACAGTCTGTGTTTTTTTAATAATAGTGAAATTAACGGGATCACCATACTGACAGTGACATAATTTTCACCGCTTATTTTCTCAGTTGCATCCTTAAATGGGCTCAAAAGTCTACAAAAGTCACGGCAAATGTTTAGCTCTTTAGCCGACAGCAATTCTGGTAATCCTTTAGAATATTCGGCTCTGTTTATAAGAATGATTGCCACTTTGTTCGCAAGTCCTAAAAAGGACATCAGCATATCAAGGCACGAATTCCATCGCGTGTCAACGTTCTGCTGCAAGGTCTTAATACAACCTTCTGCAATTCCCTCATCGGCCTGGGCTTTGCGCAACTGGTCCATTAATGCATTGCTGTGCTTGAAATGCTTCACAATTTTTTTAACTTTGTCTAAAATGTTGGAAAATGACGAAATCTCCTTTAGTATGTCATCTACCAGCAAGTGGATTGTATGCGCAAAGCATGGGACATGTTTCCCATTTCCAAGAAAAAATCTTGATGCGGCTTTCATATTATTAGCATTGTCAGTGGTAAGAGTTGTCCACTTAGACCGATTAATATTGAATTCATCGCACGCTTTCTCCAATAACGAACTTATATACTCGCTGGTATGGGACTAAATTAAATGCGAGAAATGTTTTTTTTTTTAAATTTGGCTATATAAGTAACAAAAAAGGTGACAAATAACCAATATTGACAGAACACAAGACAAACACGATTGACGATCACGATTTAACAAAACACAGTTAAAATACATATGTATATGTAAATATAAACTAACCTGGTCCATTCTAGTTGCGCTTAAACAAATTGACTCCAGACAGTCCCCATTGATGAAATGCGCTGTTATGGTTAGGAACGATCGCGTAGAGTTTGTGATTGTGACAGCATCACAGGTGAATGCGACGTCCTCCACTTCATTAAAAATGTGTTTAACCTTTGATATGCATTGGGTGTATTTGTCTTCCAATAATGTTGTTGTCTGGATGACATTATAAATATTTAGCAAAGTCAATAGATTTTATAGTAAATAAGTATCGAAATCCTTTAATACTTGCCTTGGACCGGCCAGGAATCTTAAATTGCGGCACACATTTATTAAGAAGGTATGTTAAACCTTCTTTCTCTACGCACCGGACAGGCATGTTATCCTTGCAAATCATGAAAACAATGGCTTCTGTGACTTCATTCGCCCTATGTCCATTGTCTTAAATAAAGAAAAAGTTAATAAAATCGTATTACACATTTGGCATACTTTACCTTTAAAAGACTCAAGTTTCTTGAATGACTCCATTACTGTTGGATGCTCTCCAATGTTCTTTGCAGGTAACTATGTGAATATTTTAGAATTAGGAATGGTGGTACAACAGTCAAAATGAAATTTAATTGTGTGTGTGTACGTTTGTCGTCGATTTTCGGTGTGTTTTTATGTAAATTTTATATGCATACATCATCGCGCCGAAATTTGGCGCCATTATACCGCGAAAGCGTAGACACTTTATTCACACACACGCAAACACTAAAAAGAAAATACATACCTTTTTTTTATGGGACTTCATGAATATGTCATAATGTTTATTTTTTATGTGTGACGCCAAATTAGTTGTGTTCCCGCTTGTTTTTATTATTTTCATACACAATTTGCACTTCGCTGTGCCGTTTTTTAATTCACTGTAATTTGCTTTCAATAATTTTTAGTCCATTTTGCCTCCTTAAATGAATTTGCGCCTTTGCCTCACAGATTACAGAGTGACCAATGCACGAATATGTTAAAATATCATTAAAAAAATATCGCATATGCGATATTTGGAAAAAAAATATAGCGATATAAATATATCATTTTCTATAAAATATATCGATATATTGATATTTTGATATATTATCAACAACCCTACTGAAATCAT
>JAECXP010000148.1:0-13895 GCA_018152965.1 Scaptomyza pallida | reverse complement strand
GTATGGGAGGTGCACCAAGGAGTTGTCGGATTGGGTCCAAATTTTGCATCCATAACTTTTTTAGACCCTGTTATGTCCTGACAAAGTTTCATAACAATTAATTAATTTTAGAGCATAGCTCTAGTACAAAAGTTAATAAAAAAAAGGACTTAAGTGCTCAGGAGGTACTCGAAGGAGTGGTCCAAATTCAAAATCCTTTCTTAGTGCTCACTTTCAACCTGAATGGAATATTATGTCAAAATTTCAGCCTTCTAGCTCTTATCGTTTAGGCTGTGGGTCTCTCAACAACCAGTCAGTCAGTCAGTTAGGACAAACTATTTTATATATATAGATATAGATAAGCACGCTCCATAACATTAGTGTATGGGAGGTGCCCCAAGGAGTTGTCGGATTGGGTTCAAATTTTGCATCCATAACTTTTTTACACGCTTCTATGTCCTGACAAAGTTTCGTAACAATTTAATTAATTTTAGAGCATAGCTCTAGTACAAAAGTTGAGAAAAAAAGGACTTAAGTACTCAGGAGGTACTCGAAGGAGTGGTCCAAATTCAAAATCCTTTCTTAGTGCTCACTTTCAACCTGAATGAAATATTATGTCAAAATTTCAGCCTTCTATCTCTTATCGTTTAGGCTGTGGGTCTCTCAACAATCAGTCAGTCAGTCAGTTAGGACAAACTATTTTATATATATAGATAAGCACGCTCCATAACATTAGTGTATGGGAGGTGCCCCAAGGAGTTGTCGGATTGGGTTCAAATTTTGCATCCATAACTTTTTTACACCCTTCTATGTCCTGACAAAGTTTCGTAATAATTGATTCATTTCAAAGCATAGCTCTAGTACAAAAGTTGGGAAAAAAAGGGCTTATGTGTTCAGGAGGTACTTGAAGGAGTGATCCAAATTAAAAATCCTTTCTTAGTGCTCACTTTCAATCTGAATGGAATATTTGGTGAAAATTTCTTATCGTTTAGGCTGTGGGTCTCTCAACAATCAGTCAGTCAGTCAGGACAAACTATTTTTTATATATAGAAGATAAGCACGCTCCATAACATTAGTGTATGGGAGGTGCCCCAAGGAGTTGTCGGATTGGGTTCAAATTTTGCATCCATAACTTTTTTACACCCTTCTATGTCCTGACAAAGTTTCGTAACAATTAATTAATTTTAGAGCATAGCTCTAGTACAAAAGTTGAGAAAAAAAGGACTTAAGTGCTCAGGAGGTACTCGAAGGAGTGGTTCAAATTCAAAATCCTTTCTTAGTGCTCACTTTCAACCTGAATGGAATATTATGTCAAAATTTCAGCCTTCTATCTCTTATCGTTTAGGCTGTGGGTCTCTCAACAATCAGTCAGTCAGTCAGGACAAACTATTTTATATATATAGATAAGCACGCTCCATAACATTAGTGTATGGGAGGTGCCCCAAGGAGTTGTCGGATTGGGTTCAAATTTTGCATCCATAACTTTTTTACACCCTTCTATGTCCTGACAAAGTTTCATAACAATTAATTTATTTTAGAGCATAGCTCTAGTACAAAAGTTGAGAAAAAAAGGACTTAAGTACTCAGGAGGTACTCGAAGGAGTGGTCCAAATTCAAAATCCTTTCTTAGTGCTCACTTTCAACCTGAATGGAATATTATGTGAAAATTTCAGCCTTCTATCTCTTATCGTTTAGGCTGTGGGTCTCTCAACAATCAGTCAGTCAGTCAGGACAAACTATTTTATATATATAGATAAGCACGCTCCATAACATTAGTGTATGGGAGGTGCACCAAGGAGTTGTCGGATTGGGTCCAAATTTTGCATCCATAACTTTTTTAGACCCTGTTATGTCCTGACAAAGTTTCATAACAATTAATTAATTTTAGAGCATAGCTCTAGTACAAAAGTTAAGAAAAAAAGGACTTAAGTGCTCAGGAGGTACTCGAAGGAGTGGTCCAAATTCAAAATCCTTTCTTAGTGCTCACTTTCAACCTGAATGGAATATTATGTCAAAATTTCAGCCTTCTAGCTCTTATCGTTTAGGCTGTGGGTCTCTCAACAACCAGTCAGTCAGTCAGTTAGGACAAACTATTTTATATATATAGATATAGATAAGCACGCTCCATAACATTAGTGTATGGGAGGTGCCCCAAGGAGTTGTCGGATTGGGTTCAAATTTTGCATCCATAACTTTTTTACACCCTTCTATGTCCTGACAAAGTTTCGTAACAATTAATTAATTTTAGAGCATAGCTCTAGTACAAAAGTTGAGAAAAAAGGACTTAAGTACTCAGGAGGTACTCGAAGGAGTGGTCCAAATTCAAAATCCTTTCTTAGTGCTCACTTTCAACCTGAATGAAATATTATGTCAAAATTTCAGCCTTCTATCTCTTATCGTTTAGGCTGTGGGTCTCTCAACAACCAGTCAGTCAGTCAGTTAGGACAAACTATTTTATATATATAGATAAGCACGCTCCATAACATTAGTGTATGGGAGGTGCCCCAAGGAGTTGTCGGATTGGGTCCAAATTTTGCATCCATAACTTTTTTAGACCCTGTTATGTCCTGACAAAGTTTCGTAACAATTAATTAATTTTTGAGCATAGCTCTAGTACAAAAGTTGAGAAAAAAAGGACTTAAGTGCTCAGGAGGTACTCGAAGGAGTGGTCCAAATTCAAAATCCTTTCTTAGTGCTCACTTTCAACCTGAATGGAATATTATGTCAAAATTTCAGCCTTCTAGCTCTTATCGTTTAGGCTGTGGGTCTCTCAACAATCAGTCAGTCAGTCAGTTAGGACAAACTATTTTATATATATAGATAAGCACGCTCCATAACATTAGTGTATGGGAGGTGCCCCAAGGAGTTGTCGGATTGGGTTCAAATTTTGCATCCATAACTTCTTTACACCCTTCTATGTCCTGACAAAGTTTCGTAATAATTGATTCATTTCAAAGCATAGCTCTAGTACAAAAGTTGGGAAAAAAAGGGCTTATGTGTTCAGGAGGTACTTGAAGGAGTGATCCAAATTAAAAATCCTTTCTTAGTGCTCACTTTCAACCTGAATGGAATATTTGCTGAAAATTTCTTATCGTTTAGGCTGTGGGTCTCTCAACAATCAGTCGGTCAGTCAGGACAAACTATTTTTTATATATAGAAGATAAGCACGCTGTTGAAATATCGATTCACAATGTAACCAATCGATAGAATATAAGCGATATTATACTAAGTGGCAACATCACCCGAGAGCAATGAATTCTCTCTCTCTTTTGTTAGTCTGTAGTTACACACTTCTTTTTGTACTACCGTCGAGTACAGATGTACGATCATTAAAGCGAAATATATTCCTATGTGCATTAAACTCTAACAAAGGTTATGGGCCCAGATCACAAAGTGACTGGAAGTTTGAAGAAGTGAGAAAATTTTGTTAAAGTGCGTTAAGTCGTGAACCAACAAAAGGTTACGCGTAAAATTAACAAAATGAGTGTTTCTTTGCAAATAGAAAAACTTGCAGAAGACAATTACGACGTTTGGTGTATGTCTATGCGTAGCGTACTAATAACGGCAGATTTGTGGTTTGTAGCGAGTGGTCAAATTGTAAAACCTGAAGACAACGCGCAAGCTACAAAGTGGGATATTGTCGACCAAAAGGCATTGGCTTGTATAATTCTAAATGTAAAGCCTTCGCAACTTATTCACATAAAAGCATGCAAGACATCGAAATCGGCATGGGACAAATTGCGCGAAGTTCATGTGTTTGTTGGACCAGTGAAAAAGTGCAGTTATACCAAAAACTCATACGGCTGGGTATGCAAAATGGTGAAGACATTGTGAAATATGTGAACTCGTTCGTGGAAATAGCAGACAAACTTGCAGAATTAGATATTGAGTTAAATGATGAACTTAAAGTGATAATGATTTTATCGAATTTGCCTAGTTCATGGGACAATTTTGTGGTCGCTATAGAAACGCGCGACAGTTTACCGACATTCGAGAGTGTACGTTTAAAATTGCTAGAAGAAGGTGCAAGAAAAGGCGAAAAAGACGAACGTGAACGTGCAGTGCAATCGGTATACGCACACACACACAAAGACAGTGCTCAAAAAAGAAACGGTAATAGCGTCGGGCAGAGAGACAGCAAAAGCAAAGCGACAAAAAAACGCAGTTTTAACGGTAAATGCTACGTCTGTGAGAAGCCCGGGCACAAATCGTTTGAGTGTAAATATAGAGCGCAAAATGAGAAAGAGAGCAACAAAGATCGCGAAAACGTCGCGCAAACGAATTGTTTAGTGCATACATGTTTTTTCATGCAAAACAAGAACAAGTGGTGCGTCGACAGTGGTGCTACGTCACATATGTGTTGCGACAGAAGGCTGTTCACATCGCTAAAAGAGCATAAAGAAAAAATAATGCTTGCAGCAGAAACATATGTAGAGTCACCAGGTATAGGTACAGTTGAGTTCGTCGCAAACAAAGTGAAAATAAAACTACAAAACGTAATGTACGTACCAAATTTGCACATGAATTTTATATCAGTCAGCAAAGCGGCTGAGTACGGCAATTTCACAACATTTAGCAACAAAGACGCAGTGATTCGTTCTAAAGAAGGGTATGTGTGGTTGTGCGCAATAAAAGAAAATAACTTATATGTGTACAACATGAACAAAGAAAGTGAAAAAGTGTATTTAATGAGTGATGCGCTGGCGGTGAATTGGCACAATAGGTTCGGGCATTTAAATTATACAAATTTAAAGAAACTTTGTGAAAAGAAACAAGTATCGGGAATGAACATCGAAAAAATGCCTGTTGACTTTAATTGTGATACTTGCAATAAAGCAAAAATATGTGTGTTGCCATTTCCTCAAAAGGCAGAACGTGTAACGAAGAGCGCTCTAGAGCTAATTCATACAGATGTATGTGGACCAATAAATATCAAGTCTTCGGGAGGTAACCGGTATTTCGTAACATTCATAGATGATTTTTCGAGAAAAATCCACGTGTATTTTATGAACGCAAAAAGCGAAGTGTTTGAAAAGTTTAAATTATTCAAATCGTATGTAGAGTGTCAAACGGGAAAATGCATAAAGACAATACGCAGTGATAATGGCACAGAATATTTAAACAATGAATTTTCGAACTATTTGAATAAGTGCGGAATAAAGAGGCAGTTGACGGTCCCATATACGCCACAACAAAACGGGGTTGCTGAGCGGGCCAATCGTACAATAGTAGAAATGGCCAAAAGTATGTTGATACACGCGAAATTACCTGAATATCTATGGGCTGAAGCTGTAAACACTGCGGTGTACATTCGGAATAGATGTCCAACAAAAGCGCTGGATGGGCGTACGCCTTTCGAAGTTTGGAAGGGACGCAAGCCATCAGTAAAGCACCTAAGAGTCTTTGGTTCGCGCGCTTTCGCACTGGACAAAACGAAGAAAGGTAAATTTGCAGCAAAAGGCAAGGAGTACATAATGGTAGGATACTCTTATACATCGAAGGCATACCGCCTTTTTGAGCAGTCTACGCGTCAAGTATTTGAGCGTAGAGACGTGAAGTTCGTAGAGGGTGAATTTGCGGATCACCAAAACGAGGAAATAGATGACAATTATGCTACAATCATCATCAGCTTTGGGTCAAACGATGCACTTGAAAGGTCAGTGCACAATGAGGAAGCACCTGCTGGCAGCAACGCGAGCAACAATGACGCCAACAGCAGTGAAGATGAAGAGGAGGAAGAGCAATTTGTCAGCGCTAGTGATCCTGAGGAGGATGATTACGTTGAGCCAAGACGTGGGCCTGGACGACCCAAAATCATCCGCACTGGTCAAGCTGGTAGACCTAAAAAGATGTACCAAACACTCAACAATCTTAACACGGAAGATGTTGAAACTCCTCAATCTGTGGCAGAGGCATTAAATGGTCAAGACGCATCGGACTGGCAGATGTCCATGCAACGTGAGTATAACGCCTTGGTTAATAATCAAACTTGGTGTTTAGCAGATCTCCCGCCTGGCCAAAAGGCCATCGGTTCGAAATGGGTATTTCGAATCAAGAAAAACAAAGACGGAGAGATACAAAGATTCAAATCGCGACTAGTTGCCAAGGGATGTGGTCAGCAGTTCGGCGTGAACTACTGGGAAACGTATTCTCCAGTTATCAGGTACGAAACCATCAGGATGCTGTTTGCAATAGCAGTCGAAAAGGAGCTATGCATGCATCAAGTGGACATCTCCAATGCATATCTGAACAGCAAGCTTCATGAAGACGTATACATGAGGCAGCCGCAAAACTTTGTGGATAAGGAGAATCCAAACAAAGTCCTTAAACTACAAAAAGCGATATACGGGCTGAAGCAGTCTGGCCGTGTCTGGAACGATACGCTCAACGAGGTATTGCACGGCATTGGCTTCAAAAGGAGTAAACACGAGGCGTGTTTATATGTGAGACAGCAGGAACATGCCTTCAGCTACATCGCGGTTTATGTAGACGACCTAATAATCATCTGTCCAAGCGAGACAGAAATCAGCGCGATCAAGGAGAAAATCGCAGCCACATTCGAGATGCACGATGGTGGCCAACTCAGTTTTTTCCTTGGTATGGAAATTAAGAGAGAAGGCAAGAAAGGCGCAATCAGGCTTTGTCAAAAGGCATACATCAAAAGCCTTTTGGACAACTTTGGGATGCAGTCCTGTCGAGCTGTCGGAACCCCTTTAGACCCGGGTTTTGACGCTGCCTGCAAGGATGAAAATTGTGTCAGGGTAAATATAACACATTACCAATCATTAATCGGATCTTTAATGTACTTAGCAGTGTTGAGCCGTCCGGACATTTTGCATGCTATAAGCAAACTGTCGCAAAGAAATACAAATGCTCACGCGGAGCACGAAGCAGCAGCAAAGCATGTGCTGCGCTATCTTTCTGGCACAATGAACCTCAGCCTCGAGTACCGCAAGAACGGGGAGCCCCCAATAGGATTCGCAGATGCGGATTGGGCAAACGACAAGCAGGATAGAAAGTCATATTCTGGGTACGCTTTCTTTCTGGCAGGAAGCGCTTTTTCGTGGACTTCGGCAAAGCAGAGCGTCGTCGCATTGAGCAGTACAGAAGCGGAGTACATCGCTTTATCAACAGCTGCAAGAGAAGCAGTATATGTTCGAAGACTGCTTAATGAAATCGGATGGAAGATTCCAGAGCCGATAAATATTTACGGCGACAACACAAGTTCGCATCACATTGCGAAAAATCCAGTTCATCATAAGCGCACTAAGCATATTGATTTAAAGTTTCATTTTATACGAGAAAAAGTCGAGAGTAATGAAATTAAATTAACATATGTATCTACAGATAAGAATGTTGCCGATATCTTAACTAAGAGCTTAAGCAAGCAAAAGCATTGTGGCTTTGTTAAATCACTTGGATTTATAGAATAATATAAGCTTAAGCAAAAGTGTTGAAATATCGATTCACAATGTAACCAATCGATAGAATATAAGCGATATTATACTAAGTGGCAACATCACCCGAGAGCAATGAATTCTCTCTCTCTTTTGTTAGTCTGTAGTTACACACTTCTTTTTGTACTACCGTCGAGTACAGATGTACGATCATTAAAGCGAAATATATTCCTATGTGCATTAAACTCTAACACACGCTCCATAACATTAGTGTATGGGAGGTGCCCCAAGGAGTTGTCGGATTGGGTTCAAATTTTGCATCCATAACTTTTTTACACCCTTCTATGTCCTGACAAAGTTTCGTAACAATTAATTAATTTTAGAGCATAGCTCTAGTACAAAAGTTGAGAAAAAAAGGACTTAAGTACTCAGGAGGTACTCGAAGGAGTGGTCCAAATTCAAAATCCTTTCTTAGTGCTCACTTTCAACCTGAATGAAATATTATGTCAAAATTTCAGCCTTCTATCTCTTATCGTTTAGGCTGTGGGTCTCTCAACAACCAGTCAGTCAGTCAGTTAGGACAAACTATTTTATATATATAGATAAGCACGCTCCATAACATTAGTGTATGGGAGGTGCCCCAAGGAGTTGTCGGATTGGGTCCAAATTTTGCATCCATAACTTTTTTAGACCCTGTTATGTCCTGACAAAGTTTCGTAACAATTAATTAATTTTTGAGCATAGCTCTAGTACAAAAGTTGAGAAAAAAAGGACTTAAGTGCTCAGGAGGTACTCGAAGGAGTGGTCCAAATTCAAAATCCTTTCTTAGTGCTCACTTTCAACCTGAATGGAATATTATGTCAAAATTTCAGCCTTCTAGCTCTTATCGTTTAGGCTGTGGGTCTCTCAACAATCAGTCAGTCAGTCAGTTAGGACAAACTATTTTATATATATAGATAAGCACGCTCCATAACATTAGTGTATGGGAGGTGCCCCAAGGAGTTGTCGGATTGGGTTCAAATTTTGCATCCATAACTTCTTTACACCCTTCTATGTCCTGACAAAGTTTCGTAATAATTGATTCATTTCAAAGCATAGCTCTAGTACAAAAGTTGGGAAAAAAGGGCTTATGTGTTCAGGAGGTACTTGAAGGAGTGATCCAAATTAAAAATCCTTTCTTAGTGCTCACTTTCAACCTGAATGGAATATTTGCTGAAAATTTCTTATCGTTTAGGCTGTGGGTCTCTCAACAATCAGTCAGTCAGTCAGGACAAACTATTTTTTATATATAGAAGATAAGCACGCTCCATAACATTAGTGTATGGGAGGTGCCCCAAGGAGTTGTCGGATTGGGTTCAAATTTTGCATTCATAACTTTTTACACCCTTCTATGTCCTGACAAAGTTTCGTAACAATTAATTAATTTTAGAGCATAGCTCTAGTACAAAAGTTGAGAAAAAAGGACTTAAGTGCTCAGGAGGTACTCGAAGGAGTGGTTCAAATTCAAAATCCTTTCTTAGTGCTCACTTTCAACCTGAATGGAATATTATGTGAAAATTTCAGCCTTCTATCTCTTATCGTTTAGGCTGTGGGTCTCTCAACAATCAGTCAGTCAGTCAGTTAGGACAAACTATTTTATATATATAGACTAGTAAGTGCCCCGCTTGCTTCGCTACGCCGATAGTTTTTACAAAATTTTAGCAATACATATAAAATAAATAAATTAGTTAATGTTTAACAACATATTAGCAAAGTATTAAATATTCTCTTTTTCACGCCACCATTGAGGTTGAGAATCAGACGCGTCTTTATACTTTGATACCAAAGGTATCATATTATATTGGGTTTATGCAATGCCCGTCAAGGTGTCTGTCCGTCCGTCCGCCCGTCCGTCCGTTTGAACGCAACTTTTTTCAACACGCTTGAAGCTAGAGCTTTGCAACTTTGCAAATATTTTGGTACATACCTTCGTCAGAAAAAGTGTTAAATTTGGCTCTACGACCTCAGGGGCCTGGGAAATCGATAACAAATCGAAACCTCAAAGTGCAAATCGATGAAACACATATATATATATCTCACATTTTAGCAGCTAGAGTCACCAAATTTGTGGGCAAGATAGCCGATGACATTCCTCAAAAACTGCATCGAAAGTTTGGATGCCACGCCCACCTCTTCCGCCCCCAGCCACGGATGCCACGGCCACCTATTCCGCCCCCAGTCCCGCTCCAATTATAAACAAAAATGCCTGTATCTTCTACAGTTTTCAAGCTATAGGCACCAAAATTGACATGAAGGTGGATGCTGACATTTGACACAGATATGCATGAAAACTTTGAATTCCACGCTCCCAAACAACGGGACATGCCCCAAAAACCGGAAGGCATGTATCTTCGCCAGTTTTTAAGCTAGATTCACCAAATTCGGTATGAATATTGGTAGTGACATCCGTAACTGGTGTGCATACAAATTTTGGATGCCACGCCAACTTTTACCGCCCACCGCTATATCTCTCTCAGTTTTCGACCTAGGCTCTTCAAATTTGGTATGAACATTGTTAGCGACATCCGTAACCGATCTACATCAAAGTTTTATACGCCACGCCCACCTTTTCCACCCAACTCGTAAATCTGAAATTTCTATATCTTTCCCAGATTTTGCGCTAGAGTCACCAAACTTGGAAACATTGTTAGTGACATCCGTAACAAATGTGCAATATTGGATGCCACGCCCACTTATACCGCCCACCAAAATATCTTTCTCAGTTTTTGCGCTAGACTCTCCAAACTTGATTAAGAGATAGAAGGGACCATCCGCCACAGATATGCATCACAAATTTGAATGTCGCGCCTACCCCTTCTGACCGCCTTTTTATACCCAAAACCCCCATACGTTACAAATACATACAAACTTACATATGTGCTTTGCTTAATTGGTCGAAAATGTATATCAACAATGTTTGTGTGGTACGACGTTACGTCTGAGTTACATAAGCAGCAAGTAAGCAAATCAACCACTATACAAAGATGTTCAAGATTAATTATTTTCGCGCAAATGGCTCGTTATAAAAAACAAATAAGAAATAACAAAAAAACAAAACGTTGAAACTCACAGCTTGTCCTGACCAAGTTTCGTAATAATTAATTAATTTAAAAGCATAGCTCTAGTACAAAAGTTGAGAAAAAAAAGGACTTAGGTGTTCAGGAGGTACTCGAAGGAGTGGTCCAAATTAAAAATCCTTTCTTAGTGCTCACTTTCAACCTGAATGGAATATTATGTCAAAATTTCAGCCTTCTAGCTCTTATCGTTTAGGCTGTGGGTCTCTCAACAATCAGTCCGTCAGTCAGTTAGGACAACTATTTTATATATATAGATAAGCACGCTCCATAATATTAGTGTATGGGAGGTGCCCCAAGGAGTTGTCGGATTGGGTTCAAATTTTGCATCCATAACTTTTTTAGACCCTGTTATGTCCTGACAAAGTTTCGTAACAATTAATTAATTTTTGAGCATAGCTCTAGTACAAAAGTTGAGAAAAAAAAAGGACTTAAGTGCTCAGGAGGTACTCGAAGGAGTGGTCCAAATTCAAAATCCTTTCTTAGTGCTCACCTTCAACCTGAATGGAATATTATGTGAAAATTTCAGCCCTCTAGCTCTTATCGTTTAGGCTGTGGGTCTCTCAACAATCAGTCAGTCAGTCAGTTAGGACAAACTATTTTATATATATAGATAAGCACGCTCCATAATATTAGTGTATGGGAGGTGCCCCAAGGAGTTGTCGGATTGGGTTCAAATTTTGCATCCATAACTTTTTTACACCCTTCTATGTCCTGACAAAGTTTCGTAATAATTGATTCATTTCAAAGCATAGCTCTAGTACAAAAGTTGAGAAAAAAAGGGCTTATGTGTTCAGGAGGTACTTGAAGGAGTGATCCAAATTAAAAATCCTTTCTTAGTGCTCACTTTCAATCTGAATGGAATATTTGGTGAAAGTTTCTTATCGTTTAGGCTGTGGGTCTCTCAACAATCAGTCAGTCAGTCAGGACAAACTATTTTTTATATATAGAAGATAAGCACGCTCCATAACATTAGTGTATGGGAGGTGCCCCAAGGAGTTGTCGGATTGGGTTCAAATTTTGCATCCATAACTTTTTTTACACCCTTCTATGTCCTGACAAAGTTTCATAACAATTAATTAATTTTAGAGCATAGCTCTAGTACAAAAGTTGAGAAAAAAAGGACTTAAGTGCTCAGGAGGTACTTGAAGGAGTGATCCAAATTAAAAATCCTTTCTTAGTGCTCACTTTCAACCTGAATGGAATATTTGCTGAAAATTTCTTATCGTTTAGGCTGTGGGTCTCTCAACAATCAGTCAGTCAGTCAGGACAAACTATTTTTTATATATAGAAGATAAGCACGCTCCATAACATTAGTGTATGGGAGGTGCCCCAAGGAGTTGTCGGATTGGGTTCAAATTTTGCATTCATAACTTTTTTACACCCTTCTATGTCCTGACAAAGTTTCGTAACAATTAATTAATTTTAGAGCATAGCTCTAGTACAAAAGTTGAGAAAAAAAGGACTTAAGTGCTCAGGAGGTACTCGAAGGAGTGGTTCAAATTCAAAATCCTTTCTTAGTGCTCACTTTCAACCTGAATGGAATATTATGTGAAAATTTCAGCCTTCTATCTCTTATCGTTTAGGCTGTGGGTCTCTCAACAATCAGTCAGTCAGTCAGTTAGGACAAACTATTTTATATATATAGACTAGTAAGTGCCCCGCTTGCTTCGCTACGCCGATAGTTTTTACAAAATTTTAGCAATACATATAAAATAAATAAATTAGTTAATGTTTAACAACATATTAGCAAAGTATTAAATATTCTCTTTTTCACGCCACCATTGAGGTTGAGAATCAGACGCGTCTTTATACTTTGATACCAAAGGTATCATATTATATTGGGTTTATGCAATGCCCGTCAAGGTGTCTGTCCGTCCGTCCGCCCGTCCGTCCGTTTGAACGCAACTTTTTTCAACACGCTTGAAGCTAGAGCTTTGCAACTTTGCAAATATTTTGGTACATACCTTCGTCAGAAAAAGTGTTAAATTTGGCTCTACGACCTCAGGGGCCTGGGAAATCGATAACAAATCGAAACCTCAAAGTGCAAATCGATGAAACACATATATATATATCTCACATTTTAGCAGCTAGAGTCACCAAATTTGTGGGCAAGATAGCCGATGACATTCCTCAAAAACTGCATCGAAAGTTTGGATGCCACGCCCACCTCTTCCGCCCCCAGCCACGGATGCCACGGCCACCTATTCCGCCCCCAGTCCCGCTCCAATTATAAACAAAAATGCCTGTATCTTCTACAGTTTTCAAGCTATAGGCACCAAAATTGACATGAAGGTGGATGCTGACATTTGACACAGATATGCATGAAAACTTTGAATTCCACGCTCCCAAACAACGGGACATGCCCCAAAAACCGGAAGGCATGTATCTTCGCCAGTTTTTAAGCTAGATTCACCAAATTCGGTATGAATATTGGTAGTGACATCCGTAACTGGTGTGCATACAAATTTTGGATGCCACGCCAACTTTACCGCCCACCGCTATATCTCTCTCAGTTTTCGACCTAGGCTCTTCAAATTTGGTATGAACATTGTTAGCGACATCCGTAACCGATCTACATCAAAGTTTTATACGCCACGCCCACCTTTTCCACCCAACTCGTAAATCTGAAATTTCTATATCTTTCCCAGATTTTGCGCTAGAGTCACCAAACTTGGAAACATTGTTAGTGACATCCGTAACAAATGTGCAATATTGGATGCCACGCCCACTTATACCGCCCACCAAAATATCTTTCTCAGTTTTTGCGCTAGACTCTCCAAACTTGATTAAGAGATAGAAGGGACCATCCGCCACAGATATGCATCACAAATTTGAATGTCGCGCCTACCCCTTCTGACCGCCTTTTTATACCCAAAACCCCCATACGTTACAAATACATACAAACTTACATATGTGCTTTGCTTAATTGGTCGAAAATGTATATCAACAATGTTTGTGTGGTACGACGTTACGTCTGAGTTACATAAGCAGCAAGTAAGCAAATCAACCACTATACAAAGATGTTCAAGATTAATTATTTTCGCGCAAATGGCTCGTTATAAAAAACAAATAAGAAATAACAAAAAAACAAAACGTTGAAACTCACAGCTTGTCCTGACCAAGTTTCGTAATAATTAATTAATTTAAAAGCATAGCTCTAGTACAAAAGTTGAGAAAAAAAGGACTTAGGTGTTCAGGAGGTACTCGAAGGAGTGGTCCAAATTAAAAATCCTTTCTTAGTGCTCACTTTCAACCTGAATGGAATATTATGTCAAAATTTCAGCCTTCTAGCTCTTATCGTTTAGGCTGTGGGTCTCTCAACAATCAGTCCGTCAGTCAGTTAGGACAACTATTTTATATATATAGATAAGCACGCTCCATAATATTAGTGTATGGGAGGTGC
>JAECXP010000147.1:0-14530 GCA_018152965.1 Scaptomyza pallida | reverse complement strand
GTTGAATTAAGACGCAGGCATAATTATATCGTTTATCATTTAAGTTCAGTTAGTAAGTCAGTATCGTTTGAATGCATAAAATGAATAAGTGCAGCCCTGAGTTATTTCGATATTAGTAGCGATGCATCGATAAGAAAACCGATGTTCACTTCTCCTCCTTCTTCTTGATCGTGCCGAACAAGTTGGTTCAAACGTTGCTCGCGTCGTAAAGACATTAATAAATATTGTATTAATTTAAATAAGAATATTTGTGAAAATATATAATGCAAAGTAAACAATAAACATAATTTAATCCATTAACACTCGGAAATCCTACAAACATGGTGTCAGAAGTGGGATGCAAATGGATTAAAGTGAAATGCAAACGCATTTAAGTCGAACTTAAACGAAAAGACAAAAAAGTGCGTAATAAAAAATCGCGAGACAATAATTGTGAGACATTATTCTTGCAAAAAATTGTGAAATACCTGTGCTTGTTAATGCAGGGGTATTGAAAAACATTGTACGAGAAAAAGAATTATCAAATGCATTAACTCACTAAAGTTAAATGCAAAGTTGTTCGCCAATCATTGTGAAATTCCCTGGAATTGAATGTTGCTGCAGAGGCGAAAACGCGTGGAGCCAAAGCGTGTGTGAGAGCAGGACAGCGGATCGTTTAATGCGTCGCAGTTAACGTAAAGCGCAAAGTTGATCGAGACGTTTCTATTCTGGAAGGCATTGGCTGGATAGCATTGCGTTAAAAGTACATCTGTGCAGTGGAGTGGATGTAATATGTTGTTGGTTTGTGTGGCAAAGGCTGTTTAGCGCAAACCCGAGCAACGAATATATGTACATCAAGGGCTGTAGAAGCAGAGCGACTTGGCAGAGGATAGAACGTGAAGTAACGGGAAAGTGAAAAAGCACAAAGAGAGCAGAGCTACTTGGCAAAAGGCAGAACGTGAAGTAACGGGAAAAAGGAAGAGCACAAAGACGACAACGCGTGTGTACTGGAAAGAGAAAAGAAGACAAAGCGTGCAGTATCTGGATTGAACTGGATTGTGGCTTGTGTCAGTTAAGTCTGTGTATGTGGTGAGCACAGGGTGTCTCAGAATTTAACAGCTGAGCAGAGAATTGTTAATTTGGTAACATTTCAATTGAAATTTGTTCTTGTGAGTAACTATTTAAAGTAACGTAATGAAATGAGATAAAATATCGATATTTATAATTTTGAAGTATAATATTTACCAATAAGTTAAGTTATCTTCTGATTGTTTAAATCAAATTTTTATATTCGGTGTATGTAAAGCGCAAGCAACGGCAACGACAAGATGAACAGAGATCAGATTTTGGCGTTAACAGTTACTGAGTTAAAAGAAAAGTTGTCGGAGCTGAACTTGAGAGTAGTAGGCAGAAAGTCGACACTGCAGGATCGATTGTTAGAGCATTTCGGACTAGGCATTGACGAGGAAGTAGATGACGATTCTACTAGTGACAGATCTGAATCGATGCACACAGGTAGAGATATGGCGCTAGGGAATAGATCAATATTTACATTGCGCGATATAGAAGACTCACTTTCGCAATTTAACGGGTCGAGTCAACCCTCAGTTGAACAGTGGATACAGGATTTTGAAGATAACGCAGAAGCTGTACAATGGAATGATCTTCAAAAGTTTATATTTGCTAAACAGTTATTAAAGGGCGCAGCAAAAATATTCGTTCGTAGCCAGCGTGGAATTACAAATTGGATGTCCCTCAAGCAGTCTTTGTTAGTAGAGTTTGGTAAAACAATTTCTTCAGTCGATGTGCACAGAATGTTGCGAAATAGACGAAAGCGTCAGAACGAAGACTATAGAGAGTATCTTTATAGCCTAATGGAGATTGGTAGTTCAGTTAAACTGGATGAACTAAGTTTAATAGAGTACTTTATAGAAGGCATACCAGACTCGAGGAGTAATAAAAGTAATTTGTATCAGGCCAAAACACTTCAGCAGTTAAAAGAGCAGATTTGCGTGTATGAGAAAATTCGTAATGATCGCCCTCAAGCGATGAATACGAATAAAGCCCACAGCGCAAATAAGGATAAAAAGCCAGATCAAGGCAAAGAGCAAGAAAGAAAGTGTTACAAGTGCGGTGAGATAGGACATTTTGCAAAAATGTGTAAGCAAGCAATTAAATGTTATAAATGTCATCAACCCGGTCATAAAGCAAACAGTTGTCCGAGTACAAAAGTAGTTCAGAAAACCGAAGAAAATAGTGCCAATACAATGTTGAACAAGGATTATAGTGTTGGAAAATGTATTTTTAAACAGATTTATAGTAAAGGCGTTTCGTTCTCAGCATTGATCGACACCGGTTGTGTTCTTTGTCTGATGCGTTCTGATGTAGTTGAAAAGTTACACAATATTGAACTGAATGACGAAAAGCATTGCTTAGTAGGAATTTGCAATAGTGAGCTTAGTACATTGGGTAGTTTTGTAGTGCCAATTGAGATAGACGGAATATTATTGTCAGTTCGTTTTCATGCTGTAAGAAGCTGCGATGTAAAATATTCAGCGGTGATTGGAAATTCAGTACTTGAATTTGTAGATATGATATTTTCTGAAAGTTCTGTAGAATTTCGTCCAAAATTGTCCGTTAAGGCAAACAAAGATGTTAACGAGTACAGTAAGCTGAAAATCAGTGAAGAAGCAAGTCAAAAGAAAGATGCAGACTTAGAGTTTTTTGAGGAATTTAAAGATATGTGTTCGTACGCGGCAGAACTTGACTCTACCATAGATTTATCACACTTAGAAAATCCGATCGCAGAAACAGTAAAATCGTTGATCAACGATTACAGGCCAGAAATGAAACATAAATGTCCCATAGAAATGAAAATATTGTTGAATGATGAGCATCCAGTTTTCGAACGTCCTAGACGCATTTCACATGCTGACAGGTCCACTGTAGACTCGCAAATTGAGAAATGGCTAAAGGACGGGATCATTCAGCCAAGCATTTCAGAGTACGCGTCTCCGGTTGTTCTTGTTTCCAAGAAAGACGGTAGCAAAAGATTGTGCTGTGACTATAGACGTCTGAATGCGAAGATTGCAAGGGATAATTTTCCAATGCCCTTGTTAGATGATGTTATTGAGAAATTACAGGGACATAACATGTTTACAACACTTGACCTCGAAAATGGATTCTTTCACGTCCCAGTGGAGCCTGGTTCGAGGAAGTATATTTCTTTCGTGACGCACGCAGGACAGTATGAGTTTTTATACGTACCTTTTGGGATATCAAACTCCCCAGCCGTGTTTTCACGATATATTTATGCAGTTTTGGTAGATCTCGTACGAGATGGTACTGTTGTGACTTATATGGATGACCTAATTATTCCCGCTAAGGATAATAATGAAGCCATTCGAAAGTTAAAACAAGTGTTAAAAAGGGGTTCCGAATATAACTTGCAATTCAAGTGGAGCAAGTGTCAGTTTCTTAAGACTAAAGTCGATTTTTGGGATATGTTGTAGAAAACGGTACAATAAAACCGTCTGAAGAGAAAACAAAATCTGTCCGAAATTATCCCATTCCACACGACCAGAAAAGGTATACAGCGCTTTTTGGGATTAACATCTTACTTTAGAAGATTCGTAAAAGATTATGCATTGGTAGCTAAACCACTCTCTGATCTTCTTCGAAAAAACTCTAAGTTTCAGTTGGGCGAAGAGCAGCTTATCGCGTTCGAGCAGTTGAAAATGGCCCTAGTGAAAGCACCAGTGTTACGTTTATACAACCCGAAAGCCCAAACGGAAGTACATACAGACGCTTCAAAGTACGGATATGGTGCTATGCTCTTGCAGAAAGATTCAGAAGATCAAGCATTTCACCCAGTCCAATATTTGAGCCGAAAAACTAAGCCTGCTGAAGAAAAATATCATTCTTATGAGCTTGAGGTTCTGGCTATAGTAGAAGCATTAAAAAAATGGCGTGTTTATTTGCTTGGGATTAAGTTTAAAATAGTTACAGATTGCAACGCATTTGCAATGACCTTGCAGAAGCGTGGTGATATTCCATTAAGAGTTTCACGTTGGGTACTATTTTTACAGGATTTTGACTATAGCATTGAGCATAGAAGTGGTAGCAAAATGAAGCATGTCGATGCATTGAGTCGTATATGTTGTCTAATGCTGGAAGACTCACTTCATCATAGATTGCAGCAAGCACAAGGTGAAGACCTTTGGATTAAGGCAGTGTTAACAGTTTTAGAGAACAGCACGTATGATGATTTTTATGTAAAGCACGGTATTTTGTACAAGGATCCCATTAAGGAACTTGTTGTAGTACCGTCGTTAATGGAAGAGGAAATTGTTCGAATGGCACATAAGCAGGGACATTTTTCAGCAAAGCGTACTCAGGAGGCGATTGAGAAAACATTCTATATTCCGCAGCTATCAGTCAAAGTACCTAAAATTGTTCAGAGTTGTATTGAATGCATTGTTTCGGAAGGTAAAGCAGGAAAGAAAGAAGGATTTTTAGCTCCAATTAGCAAAGAAGGTAAACCGCTAGGAACTTACCATGTTGATCATGTTGGTCCAATGACCCAGACCTCTAAGAACTACAACTATATTTTTGTTGTAGTCGATGCGTTTACAAAATTTGTTTGGCTCTATCCAACTAAAAATACCACAGCAGAAGGAGTAGTAGATAGACTTAAGAAGCAATCAGCTATATTCGGAAATCCGAAGCGCATAATTTCAGATAGAGGAGCAGCTTTTATTTCTAATATGTTTAAAGAATATTGTGAGTTTGAGGGTATACAGCATTTAATGATAGCCACAGGTGTTCCACGAGGAAATGGACAGGTAGAACGGATGCATAGAATTGTTTTACCAATGCTATCAAAGTTATGTTATGAAAACCCAAATCAGTGGTATAAGCATGTTGATGTAGTGCAACAGGCAATTAACAGCACACCACCTAGAAGCACTAAAGTTTCTCCATTTAGATTGTTAACTGGAACTGAGATGAGACTCAACCAGATATCTGTTTTGCGTGAACTATTGGATGAATCGCATATAAAAGAATTAGATAATGATAGAGAATCTGTGCGTAAGGAAGCACAAGCAAATATAAATAAGCTGCAACAGGAGAATCGTAAAACGTTCAATAAGAACCGAAAAATTGAAGTTAAATATAAGGTCAATGATCTAGTAGCTATTAAGCGAACGCATTACGGTACCGGAATGAAGCTTAGAAGCAAATTCTTTGGTCCATATAAGATAGTTAAAGTTCAATCTCACGGAAGATATGAGGTAGAGAAAATTGGTGACCATGAAGGTCCTGGAAAGACTAAAACAGTCGCAGAATACATGAAAAAATGGCAGTCTTAAATAAAGCAGTAAGAATTACAATCATTCGAGCCGAATGAACTGTCAGGCTGGCCGATTGTGGGAGTTGAATTAAGACGCAGGCATAATTATATCGTTTATCATTTAAGTTCAGTTAGTAAGTCAGTATCGGTTGAATGCATAAAATGAATAAGTGCAGCCCTGAGTTATTTCGATATTAGTAGCGATGCATCGATAAGAAAACCGATGTTCCCTTCTCCTCCTTCTTCTTGATCGTGCCGAACAAGTTGGTTCAAACGTTGCTCGCGTCGTAAAGACATTAATAAATATTGTATTAATTTAAATAAGAATATTTGTGAAAATATATAATGCAAAGTAAACAATAAACATAATTTAATCCATTAACACTCGGAAATCCTACATGTATATTAAACTCAGAGAAGACAATATTAACATTAAAGTAAAAAAAAAAAGGAGAATAAAAAATATGGGGGGGGGGGGGTTTTAAAATTCTCCCCCCTTTTATTTTCCCCCTAAACTGTCAACATACGTACCATTACCTCTATATACAATCCGGCCTCCAATCTACTTTAATGTAAGCTATATACATATATAAACACAGCTGCATCACTCATGACTAAAATCAACATTCAGTGGCAGCCTAGAAACGTAACATATCTGGACCACTCATCATATAAGTACAGAGAGAATCAAACCATCTCATAAGCCAATAATGTAAACGAAGATCAAGAGATCAACCAAGCCATCGGCCACAAGCCAATATTGTAAACAAAGATCAACCAAACCATCTTAGAGAAATCTCTATATATATAAAATTCTCGTGTCACAGTTTTCGTGGAGATACTCCTCCAAAACGGCTTGACCGATTTTGATAAAATTTTTTGTGTATATCCGGTATCAATGAGAATAGTCCCACATCTATTTTTTATCCCTCTAAATGTTAGGTGTAGTTTAAAACAGCCATGCTAGAGTTGAACCAGCCCTAGAGCTGTGTTTTGCTAAATCTTAGTAGGCTACATTTAAAATTCAGTAGGAAAAAAAATTCTTTTCAACGTATAAATGAAATTATTTAGTTATCCGGCGCGCGTTTGTACGCAAGCAACTAAAATAAAGTTACGAAAAAAATTTAAAAAAAAAACTAAATATTGAATTCGTCATATAAATCAAAAAGTTTTTTTTTAACTTTTTAAATCGCAAATTTTTAAAATGCCTGCAAGACGCAGAGGAGCTTCCATAGGCCGCAGTATAAGAAATGCTCGATACTTGCGAAATAGCAGATTAGATCAGATCAGCAGAAGAACAAATCCAGCAACAAAATACTGATGCACGTGTCAGAATTGCGCAATTGCATCAAGAAGAGCCAGAAGATACACGAGCTGAACGCAATAAAGTCAGAAGATTAGAACAACGACAATCACGCCGTTTCACAGTCAATAGACGAAGAACAAATGACCAACAACGACAACAGGTACCTACATGGAGTATTTATATGTGATTCATTCCTGCGGGTAGCATTCCAGTATGAGCCCGATATTGAATATTATGCTCATTCAAAAGTGGTAATTGGGGCTATGGACAAGGAATGTCCGCATTGTCATGCTCTGAAATTCAAAAAAGAGCCAGCTGGGATGTGTTGCGCGTCAGGAAAAGTGCAACTACCTGAAATTGAAACACCACATGAACCATTGAACGGCTTATTTATTGGCACGGATCCAGATTCTAACGTGTTCCTGAAGTCAATTCGAAGAATCAATTCATGCTTTCAAATGACATCGTTCGGAGCAACAGAAATAGTTCGAAATACTAATGCAAATGGTCAACAATTTAATTATACATTCAAAATCAGAGGCCAAGTCTATCATAAAATGGAGAGGCTTGCAGAAAGAGCGATTTTAGCGGCAAAAAATGTAGACGTTGACAATTTAAATCTGAAGATACAAATGTTGTTGCCAGGGAACTTGGTATCATATAAATCTATTGATACAGTTTGCGACGAAAGCGAAGCAGTAATCTTTCCCACAGAGTTTTTGAACTCACTGGATTTGCCAGGCATGCCACCGCATTATTTACAATTGAAGGTTGGATTTCCAATTATCTTGCTTCGTAATTTGAACCCGCCCCGGCTGTGCAACGGTACGCGATTAGTCATTCAAAAATTAATGAAAAACGTGATCGAAGCCAGGATTTTAAATGACAAGTTTAGAAGTCAAAATATACTCATACCACGGATTTCTATTATACCTACAGATGTGCCAATTCAACTCAAACGTATTCAGTTTCCGATTAGATTGGCATTTGCAATGACTATCAACAAATCCCAAGATTTATGTGTTATCGATCACATGTGTATATCGAAAGCCAGAAATGTTATCGAAAATTTAAAGCAAACTTGATCTTCTCATGGTATAGGAGAGCTTAAGTTTAAAGTTTGAAGTCTCTAGCTCTTATAGTCTCTGAGATCTACGCGTTCATACAGACGGACAGACAGACAGACGGACAGACAGACATGGCTAGATCGACTTGGCTGTTGATGCTGATCAAGAATATATATACTTTATAGGGTCGGAGATGCTTCCTTCTGTCTGTTACATACATTTGCACAAAACCATTATACCCTTATTTACCCATTTTATGGGTTAAGGGTTTAAATATTGTTCACGCTATAAGGTGGGTATCCAGTACAGCCAAAAATTCCTGGCCGGAATTTGTGATATATTTTGGAAGCGTGGGCAGTGTGACCATAGTCCCCCAATGTGTGTATGCCATTTTGCATACATACATGGTCACACTGAGGCATTAAATTTACAAAAGTCAACAAAGCGAATAAATAAAAAAGACAAGATGAATAGTGGAAATAGTACGCTTATTCCGTTGTTGGCAGCATATATTGTTGCATAAAACGAGCGAGGAAGAAGAGCATCGGAACCGTCAACGCTGAAAGCACATATGGTGGGTCAACCCATATCGATAAGAAGTTTAGTATTTTTGCTACGTTACTGGATACCTAGAAAACACGCAGCCAAAAAAAAACCATTCCCGCTACGACGATTTTGTATGGGAAATTTTTTTTTTTGCTATACTGGATACCCACCTATAGCATTAAGAGATTGATATTGTTTAATAGTGTTACTGTCGTAATTGTTTAATTAATGACATATAATTTTAAGGAATAAATTATAATAACTTAAAAATAATGTTTGCCTTTTGTTATTTTTATATTCCCTCATCGTTCACAGCACACACACATTCTTACATACATAGTAGAGGGCTGCATAACACCATTCTCTTTGTTTGCATTCAGAATACTCATTCGTTTTAGTAAGTATTCAGAATACATGCCATTCAGTTGGTCGCGTTCTCTTTGAGTTCACTTCGTATGTGTTCGGATTTTTAGGCGCCCGATCGAAATGAACTGAACGAATTCGTTCAAAGCCTGAATGAAGCCGATAAATTTTCAATAGAAATTCAGAGTACTCAGAATACTCTTTATGTTGTCATTCTGTAAAATGAGTTCGGACAGCGCGGAGGTAAGTCTTAGTTTTCTGTGTTTGTGTATTATTATGTGCGTGTGCGTCTTATTTAATTTAATTTATTTACATGAATACAAATATTATTTTGTGTTGAAGGTTTTAATTGTTTGGCTTGGTGGAATGATCACAAAAAAATGTTTCCTAACTTATATAAAGCTAGTTGCGAAATTTTTGCATACCAGCAACTAGCGCTGCCTCTGAAAGAGCATTTTCAGACGCTCGTAATTTAATCACAGAAAAACGTTCTGCAATTTCTTTAAATTCGGAAAACATTAATAAAATTATGTTTCTTCATAATAATATTGAAAATTAAAAATAAGTATATTTATAAGATAATATAATTAAATAATCTGTTACGTAATAATAAATAATAATATAAAAACACAAATTCAGCATACCATAACTGCCTTTTATTGAAACTCACACATACGCAGACAAGACATTCGAATCACCCATTCACTTTACTCGGACTTCACTTCATTTGTTTCAGAATGTGCCGTTTGAATTGAATGCATTGAAGTCGGGCAACGAGCGCTTCCAAATGCACGATCATTTGCAAACGAGCCGAATTCACTTCGTTCATTTCAACACGATTGTCTCATTTGCCGGTTTGAATGGTGTTATGCAGCCCTCTAATACATACTTACAATAAGTAAGCTATTTTTTGTCTACACTAGAAATTACTAGGAAATTATTAATATGGTAAAACAACGTTTGCCGGGTCATCTAGTATAAATATAAGAATATGTTTGGAAGTTTAAAAATATACAAAATTTGTAAAAATCAGTTTATTACTGTCAATTATGTTTTTAAACACCACATCAAGTAAGCTCTGATACACTGTATATTCTAATAAACAAAATAACAAGAATTAATACAAAAGTTAGTTCTGAACAATTTCATGGAAGGTTTTGCAACTCTTGTAGTTTATAAAGCTGGTCTGTGCGATCATAAGCATCGCGCATATGCTCCAACATCTCCGGAAGCTGTTGAACGGTGCAAGACACATCCCCGTTCCGACAAACGCGTTTAAGGAGTTCACCGCGCGTTGGCATTGTAAACATTGCCACTTGGGCACCTTTGCGAATAAGAAATGGGTGATGCATTGCCAGCGTATCGTTGTACGCTGACTTACAAGCAATGTGAGTTTTTTCGTCATCTGCCATGTGTTGCAAACGGTTTAAAAACTCGTATACGAACTCTGTAACAAATATAAGTATATGTAAACACAAAAGTTATTAAAAAATGGTTAAGCTGACTAAATACCTAATCCACGATGTAATCGCAATAAAGTGCGGCTTCCAGACACGTACTCTTTGTGGTGCGATAGGCTTGAATTTTTTTCATAAATGAGCATAGTTTTAATGCTGTTAAAGTATTTTTGATTCGCGGTGTCTTGCTTTTGCAGGGCATAAAGAATGTCAAGTTTATTGCGAACGTCACTGCTTACAAATGTAAACACGCTACCCATTAGAAAGAAGAACCTATAAATAATGTGATATTGCTTAAAACCGTAAGATATGATAAATTTACGAACTTCATTATTTCTTCATATGCTTCCAGATAGTCTTTCAATCGTACATCATCGGCATCTAATATACTTCTTTTAAATATTTCTGATACTTTTTCTATGTTAAAGCAATCAACAGAATCTGCATCTTCGCTGCCAGCTTTCATTTTTTAAAGTTTACTATTATGCCCCTTTTGGGGACTCAATTTAACTTCTTACTCTTATTCTTAATGCTGATTTTATTTTCTACCCTTCGTGTACGATTTTAGGGATGGGCGGTATCGATACGATACTGGAGGTATCGTTAGTTTTATTGTAGTATCGTCGATACGATATCGACGATACAAGCTTTCGTCGATATTATTTGTATCGATATATTCCTAGGCGATACTCAAGGTATCGTCGACGGATCACATCAGTGATTGTCTGGAACCGCACAAATAACCATTTTATGCAACAAAATATTACAAAATTTAATCAAATAAAATGTCACTAGCGCCAGCAAACGGCATACCCCAAACGATGGAAAATGAATCAAAAAAGGTCAGAGAATATTTCACCATTAGTGGCAAAGATGCAAAATGCAGACTTTGCCAAAAAATCATTAAATTTAGCGAAATTACATCAAACTTTTGGAAACATTTAAAAATGTAATTTAAAATCGAAGAACATGTAAGCGGGAGTGATGCTTTGGAGTAAAACAAAGCAGATTCTTGCGTTGGAAAATCGAGCAGCTGTCATATCTTTGAATTTAAAAAAACCGCATAATATCGATACCACGATACGATCGATACTTCAAATCTAAATTATCGATATCCAGTATCGGCATGGTATACTTTGTATCGATCCCACGATACCGATACTTATGGTGGCGATACACATCCCTATACGATTTAATTGACAATAAATAAAAGCAATTTTCGATTATGAACCACATTATCGATAAGCAGAAGCGTAGTGGCTACGTTCACCAAGCACTGTTGCCAGGTGTTGAGCATTCGAATATGCTAGATTCTGGATAAAAATAGGCTAAAATTTTAAAATAAATGCTGAAAAACAAGTTATTTCCAAATAAAAGAAAACATAAAAAAACTATAGGTTTTGAAATGATAGTACATTATTCAAAAATTATGAACATTTTAGACAAAAACATAATTCTTCTTTCATTTAATACAAATTAAATTAAGAACAACAAATTATTTTTATGTATTTTATGGATGTTAAGATGTTTTTATACTAATTTAAATATTCTTATTTATGTTAAATCAAGAAATAAGCTATCCAGTTCATTTATTTTGCATCTTTGCTTAAGTATTTATCATTTGTTTTAATGCGGCTTAAATATTTTTGTGGCTAATTGTAATAATGGACTTAAACCGATTTTTATTTCCTGCATCTTTGTATGAGAGAACCTCTGCCCAAAATGTGACTGTGTCATTTATGAACTCCCATTTTGTAATGTGTATCCTATCTATGTGCGAATTGAAGTCATCAATGTTTGAAATGCTAAAATGCTCAAATATTTTAATAAAATCAAGTATGTTCTTGTTAGCTCGCAGAATGTTGTCTACTGTTAATACGTTGATTTTTTAAGGTGTCGAAATTATCGGGCAGTCTAAAATTTAGGAGTAGAATGTTATATTCTTTGTAATTGTATAAAATCAATAGCACCATATTCGTACCTTTTACGAAGTTGCATTATTAATTCTTTAATAAAATCAATGCACACATTTCTTATTTGTGATGTTTGCTGTTGAAATTTCAATTCTTTCATTTTTTCCTCAAAAGCATATCTCAAATAAAGATCTTAAACTTAAATATCTGTCCTCATTAAAGATGTCAATTGCAACACATGCTGGAATAATTTTCTCCTAAAGTGAATGCACGTTATTAACTCTTTGAGTAATTTTGAGGATTCCGGCCGTTCGCATTGAATAAGCTTGTTCAGCCTTTGTAAATCATTTAATATTGGCTTCAAAAATAATAAATACACCGAGTTTACTTCGTTGCTGTAAAGCTCATACAATATTTTTACTTTGAGGCATTTTTCATCGCTAGCAGCTAAAGCGAACCTTCATTTCACACCATTTTAAAATTCTGGACACCGCAGGTCAAAATATTGTAGATTTATGGCTATATTTACAATATTTATAGGCTATTCCATTTTTAAATATGCTAGATCTAGCCTGAAATAGGCTAAACTGGCAACACTGTCACCAAGAAGTTTTTTGCGTGAAGCGATTATTTGCCGGTTCAACGCGACCGCGACTGGATCATATTCCATAATTTATAGATTGTATAGATTGTCCATGGTCCATAATAACAACTCTACGTTTAATCATTTCTCGCTTTATTTGAATTTAATAACAAACATAATAGGAATCATTATTGCAAAGACCTTAATAATAAAACAGTGAAACTAGGAAAGAAGATACATTCATATTTGTAATGACACCATGACATACTGTAGGTCGTAGCGGATAAGTTAAGCAAGCGCACGATTTAATTTTTTTGATAAAGTGACTATGCAGTAAAAAAAACTTTTACTACAAAACTTACTCTTATCAACTGCAATTGGGTAATTAATAATTTTCTTATAAGCTATAACTTACTTTGCAGACAACATTAAGCTGTAAGCAGTTGACTAATAATACATGCCAAAGACCATTTAACATTAAAGGCCTGTTTACTCCAGATTTAATTTAATTTAATTTTCTTTTACAGTCAGTTGACTCAATCAAACCTATGCGATTTCTATGTGAGCGTTTACTCAAAATTTAATTTAATTTAATTTAGTTTAGTTCTGAACCTGCTGGTCGCAGATTCTTAATTTTTTTTAATATCGAAAGGCGTGAAAATACAAAACAGCTGATCAAAAGTGCCGCCTCCAGAAATAACAATAGTTCTTACTTCTTTTACAAGAAAACTCAATTATTTTTTACTTTTTAGGGCTTTTTAGGTATCTTGAAGTTGGTTTTTTATACTTTGATACCAAAGGTATCATAGTATATTGGTTTTGTGCAATGTCCGTCATGGTGTCTGTCCGTCCGTCTGTCCGTCCGTCCGTCCGTATGAACGCAACTTTTTTCGACACCCTTAAAGCTAGAGCCTTGCAACTTTGCAAATATCTTGGTACATGTCTTCGTCAGACAAAGTGTTAAATCTAGGGCTCTACGACCTCAGGGGGCCTGGGAAATCGATAACAAGTCGATACACCTCGAAGTGCAAATCGATAAAACACATATATATCCCACATTTTAGCAGCTAGAGTCACACAATTTGAATGGCAAGATAGCTGGTGACATTCCCCAAAAAATGCATCAAAAGTTTGGATGCCACGCCCACCTATTTCGCCCCCCAGCCACTCTCCGATTATAAACAAAAATGCCTGTATCTTCTACAGTTTTGATGCTATAGCCACCAAAATTGACATGAAGGTATATGCTGACATCTGACAAAGCTATGCATCAAAACATTGGACGCCCACGCCCCCCAACAACGGGACATGCCCCACCGATCTAAAAAAACCGAAATGCACGTATCTTTGCCAGTTTTTAAGCTAGAGTCACCAAATTTGGTATGAACATTGGTAGTGACATCCGTAACAGATCTGCATCAATGTTTTGGATGCCACGCCCACTTAAACCGCCCACCTCTATATCTTTCTTAGTCTTTGGGCTAGAGTCACCAAATTTGGTATGAACATTGCTTGTGACATCCGTAAAAGGTGTGCATAAAATTTTTTATGCCACGCCCACTTATACCGCCCAACTCTATATCTTTGTCGGTTTTTGAGCTAGAGTCTCCAAACTTGGTAGGGGGATAGAAAGTGCCATCCGCCACAGATAAATGTCATGCCTACCCTTCCTGTCTGATTTTTATACACCAAGCCCTCATATATTACTATTTGCACTCAGAATCCTTAACACAGCTATGTAAACTGGTATCAAAGTATATCGCAGTCGGTTGCGTCCGACTGCAACGTTTTTACTTGTTTTTTTGTTTAAATTGTTGTTTATTATGGCATTAGGGTATTATGGTATATTTAATAAGTTTTCTGAATATGGGTAGATCACTAAACATGCTGCTCATATGAGACAGTGTCGTTTTAGTGAAACAAACAAAGAGAAGCGGAAACGCCTAACTCAACAGAGGTGACG
>JAECXP010000146.1:0-14879 GCA_018152965.1 Scaptomyza pallida | reverse complement strand
CCTTTTAGTCTATATATATAAAAATGAAACCCGTTTCGCGTTGTCATGTCATCACGTGTGAACGGCTGAACCGATTTCGATAATTCTTTTTTTAAATGTTCGTTGGAGTTCAAGGATGGTTTTAACGGCGAGAAACATTCGAATAATTGCCGGAAAACCCCTTTAAACAGCCATGTTAGAGTTGAGCCAGACCTAGAGCTGTGTTTTTCAAAATCTTAGTAGGCTACATTTAAAATTAGCTGTGTTTTTCAAAATCTTAGTAGGCTACATTTAAAATTCAGTAGGAAAAATAATTCTATCAACGTATAAATGAAATTATTTAGTTATCCGGAGCGCGTTGCTTCGCCAACAACTCAAATAAATAAAAAAAATTTTGTTAAAAAAACAAAAAATATTAGCTTCTGAATCAAAACTGTTTTTTTTACTATTTAAAATCGTACATTTTTAAAATGCCAGCAATACGCAGAGGAGGAGCTACCATAAAATCTAACCTCAACAACGCGAGCAGCTATGGGTCACGACGCAAACGTGTTGAAAGAGCTCAGCAATTACCAGAAAAAATCGAAACAAGAAATGCAGCTCAAAGGATCAGGACTGCAGAAAGTCGTGCACAAGAATCTCAAGAACAGCCTGACGAACGTCTGCAACAGAATATTACGAGAAAAAGAGCGGCACGAGAACGAAACATAGATACAGTACGAGTACTAGATCGACAAAGGCAACGGATCAGCCGCTCATTAACACGTGCATCATTCGTTCGGCTTGCCTTTGAATATGCACCAGATATTAGAAAACCTGGCGAACTCCGTTACGCCCCCTTCGTTTTCTTAAACATTTCGTGAATCGGGATCACTTCCATCGAACAATGTTTTCAGTGGCTGTTGTGGTGTAAGTAATGGATCTAGAACATAAAACTAAAAATATAGTGTACCAAAAAGCATTAGATTAAAGAAACAGCAGCATTAGAATAGAGAGAAACAGTGAAGGGTATAGAGGCTATTAGTTGTTTTCTAGAGCGCGCGTGGTGTTAAGCTCAGTATTTACTTCAAAATGCCAAGTTGTTCAATAGCGATTTGTAAAAATATAAGTGGAATTATTGAATCCTATGGAATAAACACTATTATGAAAATATATATTTTGTTTTGTATTTAATAAAATAAGGCGGTACGAAGTTCGCCGGGTCAGCTAGTATTATATAAAAAATTTCGTTTATTATAAACTCTTCTCCTATTTTTGTTTAACGCAATTCGATTTTTCTTGGTAGATTGACAATTTTTGGTTGAGTTCAAGCACCAGGTACCAGGCGAATAGAAATCATCAGCAGGTAGCTGACTCTTTTTATACCCTTGATGTTCATCAATTAGTAAAATGGGTAAATAAGGGTATAATGGTTTTGTGCAAGTGTATGTTACAGACAGAAGAAAGCATCACCGACCCCATAAAGTAAACATATATATTCTTGATCAGCATCAACAGCCGGGTCAATCTAGCCATGTCTGTCTGTCTGTCTGTCTGATTAAAATCGGTTAAGAAACACCAAAGATATCGTTCTTTGAAGTTTGGTTATATTAGTCACTGGCTAAATACACACAAATGACTGTACGGGTTACAAATAGGGTTAAGGGTATGTCCTAGTCGGGATTTCTCGACTCGAGCCTTCTAACTTGTTTTTATTTATTTTACAGTGGACGCTCACAAATTAGAACTCTCGGAAATTAAAATCTTCCAGAAATTAGAACCAGTGTTTTTAGTTCATTGAACGCTCTGAAATTGGAACCGCGGTTCTAATTTCGGAGCGTTTTTTTTTACGTGAATTATTATTTTGGTTTGCCTTTTAACGAATTGCATATAAAAAGAGCATTCACCAACTGCGTGTGTTCCTATTTAATTGGTGTGTTTTTGTTAAACGCACTTATATTCGGTCATTTTCATGCAAAGTTTTGACAAGCACTTTGACGGCAATGGAAATAATTTAATAATAATAATTTGCTTAAATGGTGCAAAAATTGTGAGACGCATAATAGTTAGCACACGGGAAATCTTTTGGAGCTCCGTAAAGTCATTGTTCTGTCTAATTTAAAGAAAGAAAAAAAAAACTAACAGACTACTACAGTAAGAATGATAACTATAAATGATAAAAAAAATTCTTAATGTAAGTCATTTAAGCCTTTTTTTGCTCAATTATGTATGAATACATATTTTTTTTTTTTTGATTTAACTTAAAATAACATCCTTTTCGAAGCCTATTAAGCAGAAAAGAAGCCATTTATTGCCTTATACGACATTTCAAAATGCGTGCAGAAATTAGAACTTTTCAGAAATTAGAACTACCCCAGGAACCAACTGGTTCTAATTTGTGAGCGTCCACTGTATTGCTGTTGTCAACATTGTTTGTTCTGTTCGCTTGATGTTTGTTGTTGTTGAATGTCAATGCTGGGGAAATGAACTTGCAAATTTGACAAAACTCATTTCGACCCCCACATATTCTGTTAAAATAAGAATTAGTTATTTAATTTCTATCTCTCGTCAACATAGAAGTTTTTAAAAAACTCATTGAAAGTTCAAATAGCAAATTGAGCAAAGCAACATAAACGAAGAGCTCTACTAGCTGATACCTAAGTCAGAGACTTGAACATCAGTCCGTTTTGTGTTTCTAAACCTCAAAGCGATTTGACGTGTTTTTCAATGTCTTTGCAGGGGCCACACCAGGTGGCATAGAAGTCCAGAACAACCACTTTGTCCTCGGCTGCCTCGAGACGTTTGTTAAAATCGTTAAGGGTACGAATTGCAGTCATTTTTTCAAGCGGTTTTTTCTAAGACTTAAATTTGACTTGTTAAGTTGAACGTAATGGCAAGAATGAGCAGAGCACTGCTTTTTATAACGCATAAAAGGGCTAGGTAAATGCTTCCCGCGCTTTTATTTTCACCATAAAACGGAGCTTGCACACATTTAAAACACACCAATGCAAATCACACATACAAGTAGTGTTGGGTTGCTCATGAGTGAGTGAACAAAAAAGAGTTGTTCATTAAAGTGAGTGAGTGAACATGTTCACTTGCTCAGTACTCACTTGCTCACTACCATGATGAAATAACATAAGGTGGTCCCGTCGGCAAAAGACATCCACTTATTGTATGCTTGCAATAAGTGCGAGTGAAAGGAACATAGTTAATAGTGTCGTATTGAGTGTGAGTGAGGCGGCAATGTGTTTGTTGATGAACCCTTCGCATACGTGCACTGAAATAAGTGGATACTTCGTAAAACTTCGGCTCGCGACGGGACCACCTTATGTTATTTCACCATGCTCACTACTCACTGTTCAGTTGCTCACAACTCACTGTTCAGTTGCTCACTACTCACTTGTTCACTTGCACGACCTTTTTTTTTTTTTTTTTTTTTAGGTTGTTATTATGTTAACTTGTTAAATTCTTTCACCTGAACTGAGCAATGAGCTAAAAAAAAAAAAAAAAGGTTGCTATTATTTCAAGTTGTTAATTTCTTGGCCTGAACAGAGCGATGACCTAAAAAAAAAAAAAAAAAAAAGGTCGTGCAAGTGAACAGTGAACAAGTGACTAGTGAGCAACTGAACAGTGAGTAGTGAGCAAGTGAGTAGTGAGCAACTGAACAGTGAGTACTGAGCAAGTCAGTAGTGAGCAACTGAGCAAAGTGAGTGAGTTGACTCACTTTGAACAAAAGAACAAGTGAACATGTTCACCAAAGTGAGCAATGTTTACCCAACACTACATACAAGCTTATTTGCAAATCAGCGGTTTTTTTCCACTCAAAAGGGATGCCACCTTTTGCAACAGATTTTCAATTGGCTATCGCCACTAGCGATACTTATAATAGATAGCTATTTTTGAAACGATATATGTACCTTAATGACTGTTATTTTAGGTATCAGTAGTATACTGGTTTTGTGATGTCTGTCTTATGAACGCAAATTGCAACTAGAGTCAAAGAATTTGGTGCCATGGTGACATTCCCACAAATCTGCATACAGAGTTTAAATGCCACGACCAAGTTTACCGCCCAACTCTTAAAATATGAAAACTGTCTGCCTGAGTCAGCGGGCTCATAATCATCTGCTTCGTTTTTCATTTTCAATTAGATGTTGGAATTTAACAAACTATATTCCTTACCTTAACTTTGAAAATAAATATATCAGTATAATCGACTGTCATCGTATACCGATTAACTTTTATATTAATTTTTGAAAAAAATGAAAAAAAGATCAACCAGATTTTTTTTCTTTTTTGCATGATGAAACCTATCTTTTCGTGCTGCCACACTTTCAAACTTATTACACGAAATGTCAAATAAGGCCCAATTTCTCAATGTCCGGTTAAATTTTCGCTTAGCTAAACGCAAATTTAATTTAATGCTAGAGTTAAACGATTTGGTTTTCTCAAAGCTAAATTTACCCTTCATCGATAAGTAACTATCGCCTTAACAGCGTTGCCACATTGTGCCAAATATTGCGAGCGGTTCAGCTTACTTTTGCTGTTTTCCGGCAACATTGAATGATTTCTGTTTAAAATCCCACTTATGATTAATTCGAGCGCAAAAGAACTTAATTGTTTACCTTTTATTTTGGCAAGCCAATTGATCTACAATCCTTGCAAGAATGATTTTGGACGTAGATTTTGTAAGCCTGAGCCGCTGTACAAATTTGGCATCTTCCAGTTCAGTGAAATGCATGGACATAAAACACTCTTTTATGTGAAGCCATTTTGATTTAATAACAAAATAAATAAACAATGCAAGGGACAGATGTTTGCCTTACGATAATTCTTAACGATATATCGTGACAAAAAATCAGCTTAAATTTTAAACGCGACCCAGCCATCCGGTTAGTTTGTTTTTCATTTACTCCTAACCGGACATTGAGAAACTCAAATTTGACTAAACGTCACTTAGTTTACCTAACCGGACATTGAGAAATTGGGCCTAAATCGGTTGCAGCCCTTTGCTGGTGTACAGCCACACTTTTTTGCTCACAATATTTACAGTTACTTTTTGGTGCTGTTTGTATGTGTGCTCTCGAATATTTTGTTTGCGTAAATTGCAATAAATTAAATCATAGGTAAAACCAAACAGTTTAGAAATTAATCCAAAATGCATGAAAAAACAAGTGAAGAACAGAGAACAGATCAACAGAAGCCAGATTTGGCTTTAATTGAATCTAACAATGAGGTAAGCATAAATTAAATGAAATTTACATGCACTGTAGGTATTGAGCGTGTAAAATTGTTAATAATTTCCCAAATACATCTTACAGGAGGAGAAGGAGTCTAGACGTGTAGCTGATATTGTTTACAAGATACTGGCGGAAAAGGCGGAAAAGGCTGCAAAAACTATTTATACTCCACGTGAGAAAATACATTGCAACTCGCATGCGTCATGGCTGAACACGGAAAAGGAAAACAATCCACCAGAATTTCCAATAGACGAGCTGGTCATTGCAATGAAAGCATTACAGCTAGAGCAACAAGAGCTAGAGCAACAAGATGCCACTGGCTTGGACTTTTCTGTGTCCGACAGCAATGACGATGATGCGGTGGACCTAGTTCCAATAGAAGTTGATTCTGCGAATACAATGAATAACCCTTTTGACCAGGATTCGGATGGCGAACTAGCTGAAGTAGAGTTTTTGTCGATCAACCCCTTTAATGGATCAGATTTGGAATCATTAGGTGAAAAGGAAAACAATCCACAGGAATTTCCAATAGACAAGCTGGTCTTTTCTGTGCCCGACAGCAATGGCGATGATGAGGTGGAGCTAGGTTCACACGTCCTACCAACCAGCGACCCTGCGAATACAATCAATATGACATTTGACCAGGATTCGGATGGCGAACTAGCTGCGTCAAAAGAGAACCAGAGCGAGGCGTCAAATGAAGTAAAGTTGTCGTCGACCAATCCCTTTAATGGATCAGATTTGGAATCATTAAGTGACACTGAGTTTGATAAAGACGCAGCTAAAAATTTCATTAAACGCGTCGAACATCGTACTGCAATACCTGAATGGGCCTTAGTATGTATAAAACTATTTTTATAAATCCCGATCTGCTCAACTCAACATATACTATTTTTACCACTAAAGTCACCTGAAATTTTCAACGTGGACAAACCCAGAGATGCAGTGTCTCTCGATACTAAGTTACCCAAAATGCAAACAATGAAAATAGGAAGTCATCTGAAAATTTCAGTAGTTGAGATCTATAGTCCGTTTCAGTTTTGGTTTCACAATGTTGGAAATAGCGATCTCAACATAAATTCGATAACTGAAGTAATGAAGTAAGCATAAACTGTTTTATATACATACATATATATTTATATAATTGTCAACCGTTGAGCATTAAATTTGCAGCGACTTCTATGCAAACATATCGGCCAAAAAGCAGTGGCTAATAAATCCATACTTTATGCAGCCAGGACTTCTATGCGCAGTGCATTATAAGCTTATATGGCGTCGTGGAAGAGTTATTCAAAAACCCGATTCAGATGGTGGTTCAGATTGTGTATCCGTCTATCTTGTCGACTATGGCCTATGTGTTGATGTTGACCGGAAAGCTACTTACTTTCTAAATAGATGGCTTGCGGACCAGCCGGCGCTAGCTATTCGTGGAACGCTAACCGATCTCTATCCACTAAGTACTCGCTGGCCGTACGTTGTGACATTGGAGTTTAAGCGCCTTGTCTTTGAGCACGAGCGAGATGCGCTTATCAAGCAAATCGATGAGTCCAACGACATTGTCTTTCTCAGCGTATTGGTTAAAGAGACTGCAACTACCGTGAGCAAAGTGTTGATCGCTGCAGGAATGGCCGGACACAGTCGAAATTTTACCAAGGAGGCTCTGGAAGCCAACTGTGGTCGCCGCTTGCGCTATCTTCGCGAACGTCTGCCCACGTGAGTGTTGCATTTAGCCTTGCTTTCAAATCATTGACTTATCCACAACTTCATTGTTTGCCAATATAGTTTCGAAATGCTGGAAACACGGGTGTTTCCTACAGATCAGCCGGAGTTAGAGGACAAATTGGATGAAATAATCTATGCGCACGAGTTCCATGTGAATTTTCAGCCCCCAAAATTGGCGAATCCGTTTTTAAATGGTCTTGAGGTTGCCTTGGCCAATTGGCTGCTCGAATACAAGTCTGCGGAGCTCGAATTTCGCCAACTTGTACAGAAGAAACGAGATGAGCATGAGCAGAAAAAAAAACAATATAGTAGTATTAAAATAACTGACGACATGTAAAACATTCAACTATTGATACATATCTAACTGTATCATCCTGAGGTTTTTTCATTTATATTTTTGTTTTTCATACAACAATAACAATACAAATGTTTGCTTCTATATATTTGTCTGTGACAATAACTTTTCTTATCTTATTGTTAAATTTTTTTTGACAATCTTATTTTCAAATAATAACCTAGTTATAATAATCCATTTTTTGTTTGACTACCTTAAAGTGAAAAGGTAGACTACTTGTACTATTGTATACCATTTAATATTTATACATTTAATAAATATAAAAGTTATCTATATACAGTTTGTCAATAAAGTGTTTTGACAACATTTAAAGTTAAATCTACGCATAATTTATACTTTTTAAAAAGTTTGGTATCAATGGAAAGGTAATTCAAATTCCCTTTTGATGAAACCCTTCTTAACCCATTAGGGACCCATTGAAAGTTTTCAATTCTTGTAAAAGTCTATTTTTAGAACTTTTTTTCAGGGCTTAAACAAAAAATGTTTTGATGCAAAAAGTTGATTCAAACAATTCTAATAGTGACTGGAAAAAAAATTGTTCAAAAATCTCTTCGCATGTATTTTTTATGATTTTTTGAAAATGCTAAAAATTACTATTTTTCATGAAAAAAGGGTAAGAATGGTAATTTTTGCCGTTTTGTAAAAATCGTAAAAAATACATGCAAACAAATTGTATTATCACTGAAGCGCAATCCAATCAACAGCCAACTACTATATACATATGTATATGTTTGTTTGTTTGTTTCTGTGTATTTCGAATGGGGAATTTGATAATGAAGAGCGCGAGTCAACCTTGTTAGATAGTTAATCATAGAAATGCAGCTTGATTGACAAAAATTTTGTGCATATGTATATAAAGTTTATCTTGGCAAAAACAAGAGGCTTACGCCGATGGGCTTAGCTTCGGCGGCGGCGTAAGAGTCAAAAAGAACCGGCGGAAGCCAGTCATAATCACAGACTTAATTAAAATAAGGTCTATCCATTCATTCATTTAAGTTTGCCTTTTAGTATTATATAACAAGTTTCCTTTATTATAAACTCTTCTCCTATTTTTGTTTAACGCAATTCGATTTTTCTTGGTAGTTTGACAATTTTTGGTTGAGTTCAAGCACCAAGTACCAGGCGAACAGAAATCATCAGCAGGTAGCTGACTCTTTTTATACCCTTGATGTTCATCAATTAATAAAATGGGTAAATAAGGGTATAATGGTTTTGTGCAAGTGTATTTTACAGACAGAAGAAAGCATCACCGACCCCATAAAGTAAACATATATATTCTTGATCAGCATCAACAGCCGGGTCAATCTAGCTATGTCTGTCTGTCTGATTAAAATCGGTTAGGAAACACCAAAGATATCGTTCTTTGAAGTTTGGTTATATTGGTCACTGGGTAAATACACACAAATGACTGTACGGGTTAAAAATAGGGTTAAGGGTATGTCCTAGTCGGGATTTTTCGACTCGAGCCTTCTAACTTGTTTTTATTTATTATATTGCTGTTGTCAACATTGTTTGTTCTGTTCGCTTGATGTTTGTTGTTGTTGATTGTCAATGCTGGGGAAATGAACTTGCTAATTTGACAAAACTCATTTCGACCCCTACATATTCTGTTAGAATAAGAATTATTTATTTAATTTCTATCTCTCGTCAACATAGAAGTTTTTTAAAAACACATTGAAAGTTCAAATAGCAAATTGAGCAAAGCAACATAAACGAAGAGCTCTACTAGCTGATACCTAAGTCAGAGACTTGAACATCAGTCCGTTTTGTGTTTCTAAAGCTCAAAACATTGTCGTTATCAATGTCTCGAAACTATATAGCCCCACAAATTATAGACAAAAAGAAAAAACAATAATTCAAACCACGAGTCTTATCAGCATTTCATGCGGATTTACCATACTGTATACAAATATAAATATATTTCAAATCATACTTTTCTGAGCTTCTAGGCAGTGTGATTTGGCTTTCACTTTCAGTTTAATTTTGCATCTTAAAGAACCTGGCAGCTGGAAATATTAATCCACGAATAATAATAATTCATATTAATATATAATATATATTGTATATATATATATATATATATATAATGATTAAATGTGCTTTGTCTCTACTAATTTTTGCCACGTGCATAGTTGGCATATTTGCAGACGAGGTGAGTTTGGAAATTAATACCAATAAAATAGCTATTAACAATAATTTATATTCCTAAACAGTTTTGTGAAAAGCAGAGAAAATTGGATTCCGAATGCGCAAAATATTGCTATCAGGTCGCTAAACCATTGCTTCAAATGGCACCAGTGTGCCATCAAAAAGACGAAGAGATAAAAGAATTAAACAGTAAAATAGCTAATCTGCAAAATAAACTTGTGGTTTATGAGGAACGAGTTAGGAAAAGTTTAGAAGAAGGGACTAAATATAATGAACTAAATGATAAATTTATCGAGCTAAACAAGAAACTTGCTGTTTATGAATATCGAGAGAAAGGTTTTGAAGAGGGGAACATCGAACTAAAAACAAAAGTAGCAAATCTACAAAATGATCTTGGTTTTTACAAGGAACGAGAGAGGAAAAGTTTAGAAGAAGGTACTAAATGCAATAACCTAACTACAAAATTAACCGTTCTGCAGAATAAACTTGGTGTTTGCGAGGAACGGGAAAAGAAAAGTTTAGAAGAAGGGACTAAATGCATCGAACTTAATGAAAAATTAGACAAACAACTTAGAATACTTTTAAATTTAGAAGAACGAGAAAAGAAAGATATAGAAGAAATAAACTTAAACAAACAGCTGAATGTACAGTTAGGCGAGGTGCAAGAAAATCTTACCGATTGTGAGGAACGAGAAAAGAAGGGTAAGGAAATTAATAGCAAGGCTGAAAGTAAATCAAAAGCATCGCTTGAAGTATATCGTGTTAGGCTATCAAATCTTGAAAAGGCAAAAGAGGATTTGGAAAAGCGTCATAATAGTCCAAAGGCGAATTGTACAATATATGCAAGTCCTGGTGTAGACACTCAACGCATTATTGAAATAGAGGGAATGGAAGCCTTTCCTGTTCGCTGCGTTAACGATTTAAATTCTGGTCCTGGTTGGATGCTGATACAAAAGAGAACAGAAACATATAATTATTTTTATAGAGATTGGTCCACATTTCGCAATGGTTTTGGTAATATTTATGGCGGCTTCTTCATTGGCCTGGAGATTCTGTATCGTTTGACAAATGCGGTGCCACATGAGTTATATATCGATATGGAGGATTGGGATGGAAACAAGAAATTTGCTCATTACGATAACTTTCGTGTGGGCAACGAGTCGGAGCAATATCCGCTTAAGGATCTCGGCAACTATACTCCAGACAGTAATGCTGGTGATGCTCTACGGTACAACAACAACATGAAATTCTCCACAAAGGATCGAGATAATGATAATTCCCCAGATATTAATTGTGCCCTTAAGTGTTGGAGTGGCTGGTGGCACAACAACTGTACAAAAGCGTAAGTTTTTAAACATTATATATAAATTGCTTGCTTAATACTTGTTTTATTTCAACACTTAAGTAATCTAAATGGTTATCAATATGGAACAAACAGATATACAGAACATGGCATTTGGTGGCTTTCACAAGAATTTACATTGAAAAATGTTAGAATGCTAATTCGACCAAAGGTAAAAAAGTAAGCGTGAGAATACAATAATAGCTTAGGAACTAACATAAGAAAACAAATTGTTGTTGAGCTATGTTATCAAAACTGTTAAATTATAATTTTTTTGACTTTAATTCATGTAAACAATATTATTTGCTTCTCATTGTTGAATAAATTGTCAAATACATTGTAAAAATACATCTTGGCATTTTCTTCCAAAGATAAATTCGAAGCTTTATTTATTTTTTATTGGCGTGACAAATTAATGAACTCATATTTTATATTAAAATAACAATTTATCTAGTTACAGTTGTAGTTTCAGTTAAGGTTTCTTGCCCTCCTTTCAATGCTGCAACAATAACAACTATAACGGTTATTTTCTTGCGTTTTCATGCCACCAATACCGATAGCATAAACAAAAACAACAACATTCATTCATCTATCGGTCTATCTTTTTATACCCTTAACCCATAAAATGGGTAAATAAGGGTATAATGGTTGTGCAAATGTATGTAACAGACAGAAGGAAGCATCACCGACCCCATAAAGTATATATATTCTTGATCAGCATCAACAGCTGTGTCGATCTAGCCATGTCTGTCTGTCTGTCTGTCTGATCAAAATGGGCTAAGAAAACACCTTAGATATCGCAGTTTGAAGTTTGGTCAAATTGGTCAATGGGTAAATACACACAAATGACTGTACGGGTTACATATGGGGTTGAGGGTTTGTCCTAGTCGGGATTTCTCAACTAGAGCCTTCTTACTTGTTTTTACTTCAACATATTGGATCAAAAACACAATTATTTTTATAACAAAAAAAAGTGCTGCATACCCACAGAACAAGTTTCATTGCCTTTCAGATTTCTGTTCGCCCGGTACTTGAGGGTCGAAATCGACAAAATATTGCAACATCTACACAAACATTGGCAAGAAAAATCGAATGGCGTTAAACAAAAGTGTTTATGCCGATTCCATATTTCCTTTTTCCCTTTCAAATATACAGAAAAAATACAATTAGGATTTTCTTTTCTATATATAAAAACAAGTAAGAAGGCTCTAGTCGAGAAATCCCGACTAGGACATACCCTTAACCCGATAGGTAATGCTTACTGTAACTTGTGTGTATTTACTAGAGCCCTGCACGAATGCATTTGGTTTCGGTACTTTTTGAAGAATGCAAAAAGAAGACGAGTAAAATCTGTGTCTATGTCTTACATTGTAAACAAAACAAAGACGATGATTTGGAAGTAGCATGCACAGCAAGAACCAAGTAAATATGGGAGTCATTCTACGCCGGCTGCTCAACAGAAAATCACGTAAAATAACTGTAAATGCTGAGCCACTGTATACATATACGAATGCCGTTTTCTGTGGCTGGGCGCTACCCTGCGGTACGGCTGGTGTCAAGGCATACCAAGTTCTAGTCCTGTGATGCATCACTAGTAGCTAGCGATTTAGATAGCGACCAGTAATGCATAAGATCGTTAGGCATCCTATGATGCATCACCGGTAGCTAGATTAAGCTAACGACTAGTGATGCACCAAGTCGCTAGGCAAATAAAACGAAAAACACAATAAATAAAAACAATAAACAATCAAAGCAACAGAACAAGACAAAGCGTGTATGACAAAGTTAACTGTTAATTAACTGGTTATAACCAGAGTTTTGTTAATTTTGTCTTCGAATTTGCACTGTCGCGAGCGCATTTTTCGGTGCAGTGAATAGTAAAAAGTTATCAAGCGAGTGCGGGATCAACACATTAAAAATCTATTGAGCTCGGCAACAGGAATATATTTGTAAGTAAAGACGATTTATATTGTTCTATAATGCTTTTTTAAAAATCAAAATATATTTATTTCAGAAAGGCAAGGCAAGGTTACTTGGTCCTTCTGCGCCAATTACAAATTTAAAATATATTGTAACTGATGAACTTTAACTGGGGTACAACGTATATGATTTTTTGGGGAGAGACTCATCAAAAAAGATAAGTTTTTTCTTTACATCTATTAAACTTAAAAAAAAAAAACAGTTAAGATATGCAGTTGAAATTAAATTTAATTTTTTTTTTTACATTACAGACGCAATTTCTAAGTGCGAAGTTGGGCCGCCGGAGACGTAAGGCGATGCAACTTAAAAAAACCGTATAATTAAGAAAAATAATATCAAGCTATTATTATTAAAATAAAAATATTTAAAATTTGAAAATAAATAAAACTTGTTAATATATAATTACAAATGTGTCTTCGTAATATTTTGTACTAGCGAAATAGTTAGCTTGGGCGTCCTAACGATATCCCTAGGACTTTCGTACCTGGGAAATCGTTAGCTACTGGGTTTGCACCGACGTACCGCTCGGTACGCTCTGCGGACATTGTCTAGTTAAATTCGTTAGGTAAATACATTGCTGGTGGTGCGAGTGTGCACCAGTACCCATCACTGAGTTCTAGCGATATCGCTAGTCTTGTACCGGGACCGCGGACTGCAGGGTACTTTCAGCAAATGTCTTTGGAGTCATAAACAAGCATGTAGGGCAGAGGTGCTCAAAATTGCCTTACGGCAGTGCCCTTACCAACACAAGCAAAAGAATACACACGCACACATGTATCGACGCCGTTTTATTGCATCAAAATTAACACTGAGAGAAAAAAATGCACGTGTCGCTGGGGCATAGCGACATAAGATCGACGACATAAGATCGCCTTTTTTAAAACGACATAAGTTCGCGCGATCTTATGTCGTTTTGAAACGACATAAGTTCGCCGAGAAAAAAACGACATAAGTTCGCCGAGAAGAAAACGCCGTAAAAGCAGTGGCTCACGCCACTGCTAAGGCACTGTTTGCTATGTTCCGGAGCAGATCACACTATCTCGCCGTTTTCAACACGTCATAATATCGCGCGAACTTATGTCGTTTCAAAACGACATAAGTTCGCCGAGAAAAAAACGACATAAGATCGCCGACGGCGAACTTATGTCGCTTTGAAACGACATAAGTTCGCCGAGAAAAAAACGACATAAGACCGCCGAAAAATTGTACTGGCGAACTTATGTCGTCGATCTTATGTCGTTACCCCGTCGCTGGTCCACAATAAACTAAAATCAAACTTAAATCAAATTCTATCAAAAACGCAACAAAAAAAGTGTCAGTGCAGAGCCGAGAACAAGACAACAACACTTTGCATTGTGAGTTGAGGATAAAAAAAAATGCAATGGAATTGTTGTTGGCTTGGCTCGATACGCACAGCGACACAAAGAGGAGAAAAAAAAAGTTCTATGGAATTGTTGTTGGCTTGGCACGATACGCACAGCGACACACAGAGGAATTGGCGTGTGCCCTAGGAAAGTATGGCATGTGCCGCTCCGTATGCTAAGTGCCAAAACAAAAACAAATGTGCTCGTGTGCCATAGCAATGAGCACCCCTGATGTAGGGAGTGACAATCGTTCTCGTTTAACGAACGAGCCGCCATTCCAGGTTTTGCTCGCCATAGAGTGGCCAAGTCTTTGATTCATTTGTTTTGTTAGCGCGCAAGACATTCTTGATGTCTTGTAAATGCATAAATGCAGGGCTCTAGTATTTACCCAGTGACCAATATAACCAAACTTCAAACTGCGATATCTCTGGTGTTTCTTAACCGATTTTAATCAAATTTTTTTAAATGTTTATTATTTTATCCATAGTTTTGAACCTTATTTTCAGAATTTCGAAATTCATTATTTTGTTGTTATCGATCACATGTGTATATCGGCAACCAGAAGTGCTTTCGATAATTGGAAACAAACTTGAATGGCTTATGGAATAGGAGATCTTAAGTTTCAAATTTGAAGTCTGTAGCTCTTATAGTCTCTGAGATCGGCGCGTTCATACAGACAGACAGACAGACGGGCAGAGGGACAGACGGACATGGCTAGATCGACTCGGCTGTTGATGCTGATCAAGAATATATATGTTTACTTTATG